>OU744317.1:44284332-44577157 GCA_916610145.1 Eristalis arbustorum | reverse complement strand
TTCGAAATAAAAACTTAATCTGCCTTCAAGCACTCGATCAGACTTCTGAACTAAAATGGAACATATTTTAACGTCTTATTTAAAACAAAAACAAACGATTTGGACTGCCTTAGTCGACGCATAAGATTGTGAAGATATTTTCCAGTCACGAAATGTGTGTTATTGAATTCCATCATAAACACTGCTTGAAAGATTCCCCAGTCGACTCGAATACAATCCAAATTTTGTGCTCATCCTCATTCAATTATTTACTTGCTGGCATTCACATCAAGGATGTCACTTGCCTTCGGCACTCCGATAGAAGATTTCGTTTCATCGTACATCAGACGCCTGGCATTCGGTTTTCACTTATTTGTTCATTTTTGGCAGTCAAGGAAATTGGTCAACAACAATTTATGGCAGAATTGTGGCACAGTATGCTGTGCAGGTGCCCCATCCACAAAAAAGGCGATCCTATCTCCTGCAAGAACTACAGATGTTTATCCCTGCTCAATGTCGCCTACAAGATCCTATCCAGCGTACTGTGTGAACGTCTAAAGCCGTTTTGCACCGCACTAATCGGCACGTACCAGTGCGGCTTCCGGCCCGGCAAATCGACTACAGACCAAATCTTCACACTAAGGCAGATCCTGGAGAAGACCAGCGAGTTTCAAATCGATACTCACCACTTTTTCATCGATTTTAAAGCCGCATACGACAGCATTCATGGCAAGGAGCTATTCGAAGCGATGGCCGAATTCGGGATCCCGGGAAAACTGATCCGGTTGTGTCGCACCACGCTAACACATACGCGATGCACCGTGTAGTTCGGTTCAAAAACCTCTGAACCGTTCGAAACCTGCACCGGATTTCGGCAAGGAGATGCGCTGTCGTGTGATTTCTTCAATCTGGTACTGGAGAAGATAGTGCGGCGGGCAAAAGTCAACACGGAAGGCACTATCTTCTACAAGTCAGTCCAGCTGTTGGGATACGCTGATGACATCGACATTGTCGCGCGGTCCCAACATGCCATAGTGGAAGCTTTCACGGCAATTGAGGAACAGGCGAAACGAGCTGGTCTTAAGGTCAACGAGGACAAAACAAAATATATGCTGTCGAGCAAAAAACGATCCGCCGCACACCACCTAGGCCAAAACGTCACAATCGACAGCTACAATTTCGAGGTAGTAAAGGAGTTTGTCTACCTCGGGGCAAATGTAAACTCCACGAATGACATCGTAGTGGAGATCCGACGTAGAATCGCCCTTGGCAACCGATGCTACTACGGTCTGTCAAAACAACTGGGCTCGAAACTCCTGACTCGAAGGACCAAAGTCATGCTCTACAAAACCCTTATCCTGCCAGTCCTACTTTATGGAGCCGAAAGCTGGACATTAAGTAAGGCTGCAGAGCTGATTCTTGGTGCCTTCGAAAGAAAAATTCTACATCGGATATATGGTCCCGTCTGCGAGGAAGGCGAATGGAGGAGAAGACACAACCGCGAACTCTACGAGCTGTACAAGGATGTGGATGTAGTCCGGAAGGCAAAAATCCGTCGACTACACTGGCTCGGCCACATCGAGCGAATGGACAACAACGCTCCAGCAAAGAGGGTCTTCGAATCCGAGCCTCCTGGTTTGAGAAGGAGAGGAAGACCGAACCTCCGGTATAAAGACCAAGTCATCGCGGATGCAAGACAGCTTGGCCTTGATGACTGGAAGCAGCGTGCCCAGGACCGTCACCGATGGAAGGCAGCAATTTCACAGGCTCGGACCCTTCATGGTTCGTCTGCCTGATAAGTAAGTAAGTAAGTATGCTGTGCAGGGGTACACCATGCTTGACAGGATACACGCGCTTCGAAGTGGCTGACTGTTTGTCAATAAGAAACTAAACATCGGTGTTTGAGGCATCAATACGGTGGGGGAATGAGTGAAAGATTGGCCATATTTCCGTGAAAATAATGAGATCTAGCTCCATGGACTAAGATCCTCAAAAAACTACTCGTAGTTTTCGCGATATTGTTCTTCCACGATTTGGGAGGACCTACAATCCAATGCCAACTACCTAAATTTGAGAAGGTTTTGAGGTTTTGTTTCGAGGCAATTTCAAGAAAGTCTTCGAAATGGTTGCTTGCACCGGAAATTGTACCAAGAAAGTTGAACTCGACGCATGTGTACAGCCACTACTCTACTGGTGCAAAGTTTCCGTGCTACAAGGTTCAATAGGACTCCTTCCTCTCATCCAACGCCCACGAGCCATCTACGTCGCCGCCCCCTAATGTTGCCGCCATTCCCTCTGATTTATTGCTTGAATCATTCTCTTCCTCCCAAACTAACCATAACCTACATTTTTTTCTAATTACAGGATACACTGGAAAAAATTGCCAATACGAATCGGACCCGTGCAATCCGGCCGAATGCATGAACGGCGGATCCTGTGTGGGAAATGCCAGCCACTTCCGGTGAGTCTACCGCGCTCTTGGCAGTCTGTCCAAACACAAATCTGACTGACATTTCCTTGTTTATTCCCACTCTCTCTCTCTATCTCTCTCGCCTGGGCCCTTAATCACAACACCACTTGGATGAAAAAAAAAATATAAACTAATTGCCAAACCGACTGAACGACCGAACGACTGCACGCACCTCAAAATCCAAACCAATATGCCAATTGCCTCGAATGTGTCAATATTTGGCTTTGGATACTAGATGTGATTGCGCCCCCGGCTACACCGGTCCCCTGTGTCAACACAATCTGAACGAATGCGAGTCATCGCCGTGTGTGCACGGCATCTGTGTGGATCAGGAGGATGGCTTCCGATGCTTTTGCCAGCCAGGTGAGTCAGACTGTGTCTGTGTGTGAGGATGTGCTCTCTAATTGATTTTAATTCGGGATTCAAATTCAAATCGATTTGTCTGCCTGACCAAAATATATCTACTACGGTCTGGGATGCGCGTACGGATTGCATTGACCGATTGCCGAACATGTCGGGGGATGACTTTTTCATTAGAGTTCTCCGGACGTAAATGCGTTTATTAATTTGATGGTTATGAAATCAAGAATTGAGTTTATTCGAGTATTCGATGGGACCAAGGCGTGGGGGACGTAAAAAGAGCGTTGCGCCCATCAGGAGAGGAATATTTTGTTGGCTAAACTGAAATCCTGTGTGTTGGGGACAAAAATTCGAATGGAAATTAATTGGAAGCAGCATTTTGAATATCAGAGGAGTGTGAGCGCTTGGCGAAGAGAAGACTGGGTAACCTAATTTCGTGGGACAAGGGTTGTTGTAGGGTCTAAGCCCGATGAAGCCATTGCGTGCGTTGCACTTAGAATCCACAAACATGATAGTCCCCTAATTGCAAAGAGGTCCCTAATGAATACGGGTTCTATTGTACCACGAAACGACTGAGCCTACCATTGCATACGAAGCCTACAGCGAAGTCTGAGATTCAATGTTGTTTGAAGCACCTTCAGAGCGGCATATAGTGCAGTCTTCCTGGAACCACATGTCGTTGACGATGAACCTGTCAACTCTTACATTTCTTCTTCTTTGTGTGGCGCTACAGTCCGGGGTGGACCTGGGCCTCAACCAACATGCCTCTCCAACTAGCGCCATCTCTAGCCAGCTGTCTCCAGCTTCACACACCAAGTTGGTTGAGGTCCTTCTCCACTTGGGTGCGCCACCTTAAACGCGGGCGTCCTCTGTTGCGTTGCCGGACAGGTTCGGATTCGAAGATTCTTCGGGCAGGAGCTGTGGTGTCCATCCGCTCTACATGACCTAGCCAGCCAGCTCTTACATTTCGGGTAGACCAATTTGAATTTATTGTTCTCACAATCATCATTGAAAAATACGACACAATGATTCCACCGAACCCGGCCAGAAAGTGCATTGACAGCTCTTGTAGTGCCTGAGGTTGCTCATCGCATCATCGTCGCCTAAACACATTTTTCAGCAAAAAACCTTCTCTTCCTCCAGCTATTCTAAGGCTCGAACCTGTTTGTCGACCTTAAGGCCGGATACGAAAGCGTGCATAGAGACGGGCTATACAACGCCATGTCTAGATTTGACTTTCCTGCCAAACTTCTCAGGCTATGCAGGATGACGATGGGGAACTCTCTCTGCTCAACCCAGGTCGGGAACAAGCTCACTGATCTTATGAGTCCAAAAAGGCTTTAAGCAAGGCGACGCGCTGTCATGTGATTTTTTTTCAACATTGTGCTTGAGAAGGTCGTGCAAAACTCACATGCCAGTACTAGAGGCACGATTTTCCAAAAACTAGTGCAAAAATTCCACATTGACGTGATTGGTCAAGCACAGCGATCCCTCAATGAAGCTTTTGATGGTTATGAAACGGAGGCGGGCTTAAATGCGAATGCGGGCAAAGCGAAGTATATGCTGTCATCAAGAAAGGACACACAAAATCGACGACTTAGTCAGAACGTCACCAAAGGCACATACATCTTCGAGGTGGTAAAAGACTTCATTTACCTTGGCTCCCAAGTTTATAGCACGAACAACATCAGTACCGAGATTACACACAGAATAAGTCTTGCCAACCGCTGTTTCTTTGGGCACAAGAGCCAATTGAGTAGTAGAGCTCTCACAAGGGACTAAGCTAAAATTACATAAGACCTTAATCATCCCTGTTCTGCAGTATGGCGCGGAAGTATGGACTATCTCAAGATCAGATAATTGATGATGGTCCCTTCGAGAGAAAAGTTCTGCGTTCAATCTTTGGTCCAGCTTGCGTGGGTGGTTTCTGAAGAACAAGCAAATTTAACCACGATCTGTAAGGACTATAGAGCGACATGGGTTTAGCTAGGCATCTATGGTCTCAAGACGGAGCGCACAGACACAGCTCTAGTCCGAAGGATCTTGGTCTTCGGTTGAACCAGTGGGACAACACAATAGAAGATGACCCGATAGCGCACACAAGTTTAAAAGGACCTCAACCAACTTGGTATGCAAAATTGGAGACCACTGGCTAAGGATCCTGCCCGCTGGAGAGGCTTGTTGGTTGAGGCCCAGGTTCACCTCGTACAAAGGCGTTAGAAGAAGACGGTCAGTGAAGTTGTCGATCAGTCTGAAAATAGCGTATGCTGGCGTTTTATCTACCAACCCACCACTTTACCTCACCTCCTTAGCCAGAAGGTGCCTTCGAGATCCATTTTAGTGACAGAGCCCAGAATAGCAAGGTTTAGGCAATCTGAGCCTTCTATCCGTCTGGAAAATAAGACAACCTCTTGTTGTAGGTGATAACGCGAATAGAGTCCTGCTCGTGCGTGGATGTCAAACTTGTGTCATGCTTGACGGAAAGGATCACCAATAGTTTCCTGCTAGAGCAGACCTACCAGGCAGGACTCTCACTACTATTTGTAGTGCCATACCATTTAGAATCGAACGAACGATCTCTAACGACGAATCTTGTCAGACAACGGGCCATGAGTCTATATTCACAACTGACAACGATGAAAGGGACAATGGCTAGTCACACATTTCGAAAAGGTCGCGGCTTCTTAAAAACCCAAGCGATGCAATGGAATTCGCTCACGCAGGACAGTTTCAAAGGAAGCACGGAAACTGCAAAAGAAAACTGGCACTTTGCTGGATCTCTCACATGATTACACACACACAAGGCCATTGTAGAGTCCGTAGGATCCACAAGTCTGATGACGATGGTTTAGGCTAGGCAATCATTAGCACTTGGGTTCTGATAAGCCATTATGATGTATTTGTCCACCACTTTTTTCATACCCGTCATATCACCGTCGTCCTTAAATCCTAGAATTTTTTGGTAGATCCCGGTGGTCTTGCAATACGTGTTCGTAATTGTCAAAAGGTGGCAGATGTAGTGTACAGTGTAATCTCGGTCCCCTTCGTCACCGCAGCCTATACATGGCTATTCCCATTCCCACTTCATAGTACATCTGATGATTGTGCCCAGTTAATGCCACCAACTACCGTCCCGAGCAACATCTTCTACAAGACCGAAGTTCTGTCCCTAATCTAACGTCACAGTCACTCAAATCAAAAGTGCTGAAGGACAGCCCATAAATGAAGAAAGAACAAAGTCGTCAGATTTAATTCAATTAACCAGTGCATGACGACATCAAGCAGTCAAGTGTAATCTCAAACAGAGACAGGGACACGACATGAAATCAATAAGTCCCCCAAAAATATGCTCACTTCACGAGTACACTTTGCCCCGGCAGCTCCAAAGAAGACAGCACTTTGTCAACCCCAATTCTTGGGGCCCTCCCGCCACTCGACGCTCGCAAAGCCGTCATAGAAGTCAACACTAATTGGATAAATATAAACTTCGGATGTATCAGGCGCGAATTAACTCTGCACAGGTGCCGGTCTTCGTGTCGGGCTCGCGACAAGAGCGTAAGCACACACTCCCTTTGAAGAATCATAGAGGTTGACCCAGTTTTCGTGAGCGGTTGAGGAGCAGGCGGACGGGTTGCCCTCGCAAGCCCCCTCTGAGATACGTGATGTCGCAACGAAGAAAACAACGAAAATTATTATCAACCGAACAGTGAACTCGAAAATTCAATACCACCGTCACATGTGAGCTGACGTGTGTGTGCTCTGGTCCAGCACCTGTGCGCTGGGTCGAGGCCAAGCTGTGCATGTCGTTCTTCAGAGGAAATATTGAATTTTCCGATGCTCCTTGCTCCTTGAGCTGTGCAAACAAGAAAATGTATCCACCAGAGAAATCGTTTCATAAACCAAATCAATCCGCAGCGTTCTGCTTAATTCCTTGTCGTGCCTTGTCGAGTACACGTGTGGTTGCTGGTGGCCATTGCCACTGCCATCGCACCCCCTGGCTCCGGCGCTCGGTTTCAATTTAAAAACTTTAAAGCAGCCAAAAGTTTTGCCATAAAACAGACTTCTGATGAAAATCCGAAACGGAATCAATAAGACGGGCGCCAGCTGGATGGAGCTGTTTTACTTGGAATCGGAAAACGCTCCTTGTGGCCTTGCGCCACCGGTTCACTTGCCTCGCCTGAGGATTTTGCGGATTCTCCATTTGACGAGATATTGCCACCACGATGGGATAGTTGCATGAAGAGGTGTGGCTGTGTATGTGTGTGCACAGTTGACTGATGAATGGTTGGATACTCATCAGGGACTCGGCAGATGATAAATCAAAGTTCGGCTGTGATGGATGCCAGCGCAAAGTTTTCCTTGTATCTCATTACACATCTTCAAGGTGATGTTTCACTTGAGCCGACACTCGACAGATGAATCCATGGGGAGGGAATATTTTGCGAGTGATAATGAATAGCTGGGTCTAGGGGAGGACTACTCATCGGCCTACTCTTGGGCCTTGAACTCGTGCACTTTCAATCAGTCGGAGCTCAATGTGAAGCAGCTTAGCTGATGGATGCTGATGTTGCTTGGGAAGTTTCAACCCGAAAGTGGATGACTATGTGCGGAAGGTTCAAGTGGCTCAAGTGTGAATAGAAGAATACCGACGGGTTTTCCGGGCTTTCCAGGGCACAGGCGACATTTGTCGCAGCACTGTTCTTCTTAGGAGATCATAGAAGTCATCTTTGCTACTGTCATCTTTGTCCTCTGTCGGAGCGCGGGCGCAAATCAGGCTGATGTTGCCGAATGTTGCCTTGATGCGGATTGTTATGAGGCGTTCGCTTCTACAGACAAAGCTTAAGACTTTTTGGCTAAGTCTGCCTCGAACAACAAATCCACATCCAAACAACCGCCTCTCTCTCTGCTGTAATCACCGTAGTAGATGTCGCTGTTTTTCATCCTCTTCTTGCCCGGCCCAATCCATCGCACTTCCTGGATGACGATGATATCTGCTTTATAGCAGTCAAGGGCCTCCGCGTTTTCTTGGATGGTTGCACGTGGCCTGTGAAGAGACCTCACATTCCACGTGCAGAACCGAAAAGCAGGGTCACCTGTTCGTTGTGCAAATCTCTGCAGCTTCAAAAAGGAATTGATGCAACAAAATAATCTGCATACCATCATATTCTCCGATTTGCACTTTCTCAGTGAGTTGAGAATGCCCCAGAGATGTCGTTTTGAAATCAAGATGGAGTGCCGTAACGAATAAAGCCTGTGTTCTCCGATAGCCATTGACTGACCTGGTTTTGAAGGGGGAGGTTTTTTATTACTATTTATTATTTAGTACAGTTCTTTACGACGAGCATCGGACATTGGCATGCACTGGAGTGGAGCCAAACAATCGCTTACTGCGATTTGAAAATCGGAGTCTGTAATCGACTGCATGCCTGCTGCATGCCAAAGGCTTTCTATCACCGCCTATTCCTTTCTTGAAGTCTTAAGAGCTGTCTAGGGAAGTCGCGGAGGCGTATACGTAACATGTGGCTCTAGGCCAGCCTTCGGCAACACCTTCCAATAGCCAGTGCTGTCTGACCAGTACCTCCCTCGAAGGACTCACAATCCGAGTCACAATTATTACTGAACCAGCTCCTCCGAATACGGAAATGATTATTGCCTTGTTCCAGACACACAAAGATAAAGGAAATCAACCAGACCACCGCTTGGAGTAGTTCCCTACCGTGACGCCATACATTCTTACCCGAGATAGGAGATGGCAGGCACTTGCCATTCATTATGCTCACTACCTCGGCACAAAGTAAGCAAATCGAGACCAGGCAGCACAAAGGAAGAAAGCGGAATACGAAATGAAAATGACCGAAAAAAAAACAAGTAACTTCCTGAAGAAATATGTAAACATTAAAAGTTGTCCTCTAGTCCAGGGGCGCCTGAGAGCACCAGACATACGAGTGAGTGTGGCCCTCAGACGCGGTGGTGTGGCTGCTTCTCGCAATTTCTCCTGGGATCCCCATGGCAGCCATGGAAGTCATCACGCCGCAACGTAATTTATACCGTCGCCGATAGAGCCACTAGAAGTAGAATGAGACCCAACACGGGACCTGGCCACATTTTGTATCCGCATCCGAGTACGAGGACGTTCCACACCACCGACCAACGGCGGCGGCGGCGGTGTCGACGAATCTACCTAAATATGTACTTACGCACTTCAAGGCTCAAGGATCAAACTTAAGTAGGCGGAAATGAAGTAACCCTCTAGCGGAGAGTGGAGACCACCACCACCGCCACCACCGAGGCATGGCAACGCGTGGATTACTGTGAAATACGACCGCAATAAAAGAAAGATTGTTGCATATATACATTGTGTTATTCCATTCTCTCTCCCGCGCACACACACACCTCTCCTCATCCCCCCGGCAGGGTGACTTAAGTTCCTCTTTGCCGCAAATCGCATCGTCGTCGTGCTAGCTCTCGTCTGTCCTCTCTATTCCGTTTCGCCTTATTTATGTCTATTCCTGTGCGGCCGAGGGAGGGAGACTCCTTGACGCGCTGTGGCCTGGTGGGCTGGTGGGGGTGGGTGGGAGCTTTACATTTTGTTTGTAATTTTATCTCAAAAGAATACCAATAAAAAAAAACAACGCCGAAGAAGAAGAAAAGGAAACAACAACAGGAACGGAGGAAAGCGGCGCAAAGAACACTGTAAGTGGCCGAAAGTGTAGGCGAGCGCGGGAGCGGATTGTTTTCAATTTCAACGTGAAAATAACTTTTTTTTGTTTTCCCTCCGCCAAAGCAAAGGGGGCGACAGCCGACAAGAGCTGGCTCTAATAAAGTCGTAAGGTTTGCCAGAAAGTTTAATGCTTAATGTTTTCGGGGTGGAATGACAATTTTAATGCTGTTTTGCTACTTCTTGTTTTTTCTCTCCTTTTTTTTCTGCGCTCGTTTCTGGCTGCTGCTGCTGCTGGTCCACCCCCCCTGTGGAATCGATTTTTCTCCCCCGTTATGGTGGCACGGAGCCGTCCCTACCTGGAGAGCAATTATTGTTCCCGCTTCGTGTGACATTTATATTAATTAACTGTCAGTTATTAATTTGATTTTCGTTTTTCGGCAACAGCGGGCGCAAGACAAAACACAATAAGCTGCAAACAGAACCTAATGGCAGGGAAACCGGGGAGACATTGAGAATCGGATTAAAATGTTTATCTGTGCTGTGCTTCCAGTCCTGTAACAGATGGCGGGGGAGAATGTTCGTGGTGGCGATGGTGGGGGTGGCACTGCTGTAAGCCTGATAAGGTTAAATACGATTAAATGATTTGTGTGTTTTTGGGGTCCCGAGAATCAATATAATTCCATCATTAGTCTTTGCCAAGCACGCTAAAGGGAACCGTAAATTTGGCTAAGCTCTGGCACAGGTACACACGAAGCCGGTGATTAACAATCCTTGATGAGGTACCTACAGCAAATAAGAGTTGAGGATACGTGGGTATTGGCTTTAATCGGCTTTCGGATGTCTGAACTGAAATACGGCGCGAGGGAAAGGGTTATGTGGTGGGTAGGTGGGTGGGGGAGAAGAGGACTTAGGAGCACACACATGAATCATTGTCGAATGGAGGGGAACTCTGCGAGACGTAGTCAGGGCTCTTCCACATCAAGGGCATGGATAACAATGCTCCAGCAAAGAAGATCTTTGAATCCGAGCCTCCTGGACAGAAAAAGGAGAGACAGATCGAACCTCCGGTATATACATAGACCGAGTAAACGCCGATGCAAGACAGGCTTGACCGCAAACTGGAAGCAGCAACTCTCATTGGTGGAAGGTAGCTATTTCGCAGGTAGCTCTTGCATAGGTCGTCGGATTGAGTGTGTGACTTTGAAGTTGAGACAATATTGCATAGTGGGACTTCAGCTGTACTTTTGAAGTTGCTTTGTAGACCACTGGTTCATTAAAGGAAGACAGCTTATTAAGGGATGCGAGCTCAAGAAGAATTCGCTGAGAGATGCTCTGGGGACCTCTGTGATTTGGTGCATATGATGGAACTGGAGTGAAATTGGCTGGTCCTTCATTAGTTGCGTGCGGCAAACGTAAGACGCTTTACATACTAAAGGGTGATTTTTTTAAAAGCTATAGGAAAGTTTTTCAAAAAACACCTAAAATTCAGAAAAATGCATGAAATCTTTGTTGGGTCCGTATAATTTAATGTTTGAAGATTATTTCATGCAAATGTTGACCTTGACAGCGCCTCAAACGGTTCATCCGCTTAGTCCAATTTTGGCATACTCTTTCCAACACTTCGGCCGGTATCTCATGAATAAATGCTTCAATGTTGTCTTCCAATGCGTAAATTGAAGCGGGCTTGTCTGTATAGACATGAGCTTTAACATTTAACATGGGTGGCGCTACAGCCCGTAGAGGGCCAGGGCATAGCTTCTCAGCAACCACTCGTGTTGTGCGTGCTATTGTTCTCACACGAGTGGAAGGGACCTACAGTTTTATGCCGACTCCGAACGGCCAAGTTTGAGGAGCTTTTTCTAGACAGGAAATACTCTAAGAGCATTGTCAGTGACACGAAAGAGGTGGGCTCGTGAAATTATTTTTGTCGCTCAAAGCTGGAATCGAACCTACGACGTCGAAGTTGGGGTCGACGCACTTAGCCACAACGCCACGAGCCAAAAGAGCTTTAACATAGCCCCACGAAAAATAGTCTAAAGGCGTTAAATCGCATCGTGCGTGAAATAAAATGTTCACCGAACTCGCCTCTCAATAAGTCCATTGTTGCGCGCGCTTTGTGGCATGTGGCACCGTCTTGTTGAAACCACATGTCATGCTAGTCAAGCTCTTGCATTTTGGGCAAAAAAAGTTGTGTATCATCTCACGGTAGCTCTCACCATTCACAGTTACGTTACGATTCGCATCATCTTTGAAGAAGTACGGTCCAATGATGCCACCAGCCCATAAGCCGCAACAAACTGTGACTTTTACTGGATACATTGGTAGCTCTTGTAAGGCTTCTGGCTGATATTCACTCCAAAGTCGACAATTCTGCTTATTTACGTACCCATTGAGCCAAGAATGAGCTCCGCCGCTGAACACAATGAACAACAAAAAGCGCGCGATGAATTTTCTTAACAAAGCACGCATTTTGATAATAAAATTCAATAATTTGCAAGCGTTGTTCGTTTGTAAGACGATTCATGGTTAAATTATATGATAGACCAAACTGAAGATTTTTGACAGTGAAACAAAACACGAAACGTGAGTCAGCTGTTCAAACCAGTGTTGCCAAAAGGATAATAGCTAAAAAATCACCCATTATTTTGTGTTCGAACGCAACAAACGTATTTTATTGGGCACCTCCCCGCAATCTGACAAATTGGTGTTTTGTGGATTGTATCCGCAACGTACGCAACGGATTCTATAGATTTGGGCCTTTACTTAAGGAACCACAAGCTGAATGACCCTTTATATCAATCGAGCCTGACACATCAAATTGGATTCCATCCAGGGAGTCCTTGATTTTTCAGTCATAAATCCCGCTCCAGACGTCTGTCGCCTTTCTCAAGCGACAGCTTTCCTCCGAAACTACCAACTCCGAGTTACCTTGACCTCGAATCGAAATCACATCACTGCTCCGAATCGAATAACGTGAGTGGCAGTTTGCATTCGAAATTGAATCACGTCTACACGAAAGGAAATGGACTCTTCGCTGCGCAACAAATGTGCAATTTACGACCTCCATCCAGGTAAGTTATTCATGAGATCCTTCAAAGCGAGCGCCCGCCCGCCCACACATGCAACGGCAATCCGAGAAGGAGATTGATTCTAATGGAGTTCCCATAAATTACTGATCGCCAACCAAAATCGTTCTCCGAATCTGTAAGGCAAACAAAATATTCTCTCTGGTCGTGTCTGCCCCCCTCCGCGTCAGATGAAATTAATAAATCGCATGGAATTCGTTTTTCTCTATTTCCCGAACAAATATGTAGCTTTTTATGTGATTCCCTGGAAAGGACTCTCTGCTCGTGTTTTGCGCATTTTTTGTGTGAGTGTGTGATTTTTTCTCTCTAATTTGTTTTTGTATCCGTTTTTTTCAGGCTTCGCCGGGGAACTCTGCAATTTTGAGTACAACGAATGCGAATCGAATCCATGCCTGAATGGAGCCGAGTGCATAGATCAAATCGGCAGCTTTGAGTGCCGATGCTCGAAGGGATACATCGGAACTAGATGCGAGATTAAGGTATGTGTGTGTCTGTGTGCTTAGCTGAGTGAATTCTTTCACTTCGAGCGTGCTTTTCTTCTCCTTTTTTTCATGCAAATGCAACCCGTCATTGTGTCTGGTTTCTTTGGCTGGTGTTTCGAAAACAAATCATAAACAACGAATGCGTGACACTCCGGGTGGTCCTGTCCATTGTAACATGATTAGGTGGATTTTTGTGCCAATAAACCATGCCCCGAGGGACATCGATGCATTGATCATGGAGATGATTTCAGTTGTGAATGCCCCGGAGGACGCAACGGTCCGGACTGTAATCAAATTCCAAGGACGGTAAGTCATGTCTCATCTGCATACTGTGTGCGCGCTTGTGGGAGTGAGTGTGTGTTGGAAGGGGGCCTGGGTTGGCCTGGAAAAGCAGCTCTGAAAGGAGCCACATTCAGTGCTGTGCTTTTTTGCGGCCATCCCTGTTGAATGAGATAAAAATGGAGTGTACTGTGGTGTGGCACTTGTGTGCAGTTGCCTTACATGATGAGACCTTTTGTGGCAT
The DNA here is from genome assembly GCA_916610145.1 of Eristalis arbustorum. Classification (NCBI taxonomy): domain Eukaryota; kingdom Metazoa; phylum Arthropoda; class Insecta; order Diptera; family Syrphidae; genus Eristalis; species Eristalis arbustorum. The sequence goes on along the minus strand of OU744317.1, from coordinate 44,563,596 downwards.
TTTGTTATGAGGAAGTGACTTGACCCTCACTCGATGAAGACACTCACATACGTCGACCGGGCCAGGGACTGTTCCTAGTGCCGACGTTCAGTCGGTTACTCTTGTATGCGATGTGGCATGCCCCATGCGGTTTCCATAGATATGCTGCTTGCCGGTGCTGTTCTCTTTGCAAATGGATTATGTACGTTTCCGGTTAATAACGTGCATAGACTTACTGATGGGAGTTTAGTCGGTGGTAGCCTATTTTGTTGGAATGATCTGCTCTGGTTCGGGTTCTGCATATGACTTTGACTGTGGCTGCTCGTCCCTGTGTGTGCTGATGTTCGACGACTTGCATGCGGGCGGTATTTGGGGTTTTTCTTTATGCTCACGATGTATTATTGAAAGTACCCTTTTAGCCTGGAACGGGGCCGCATGTTGATGGCAAGTGAGAAAGTGAATTTGAATTGTGTTTCCTTTTTGCAGCATCCTTTCGTCTTTTCGATTCAGTCCGGTGAATCCTGGGGCTGTTGGTGGTTGTGTAGTTCGAGGGAGTGGGTGTATGGTAGCTGCTGTGATTTCATCTTGTTCGTTCTAGTTAGCAGCAATTCAATTAGGTTGCAGGTAACCGAATTGTGGAAATTCTATCGAAATTGAATGCGATCAATAGTCGATGTTGGGAACAATAAATCGCATTCAGTTGTATCCGGGAAGTAAATCATTGCATGTAGGATATCATCCATTGAGAAGGAACCCATGCTCGTGGCTGTGGGAGATAATGTTGTTTTTCTTTTGTTCCCGCAGTCCCCGTGTGGTTTGGTTTATTTCATTCCGCCTTGGGATATGATCCAGAACTGTGGGGAGTCTTAATAGTTATTCTACTGAACAACTGAGCCATGCAATTAAAACGTGGAAAGAAATCCATTGCCTGTATTCTTTCTGCTCCTTTGAGCAATCTCAGGGTTGTCCACTCAGGCCCGTGTGTACAATGTAACACAAAATGAGACGGATTTAGGACTGCATTCTTCATAGCAGCAGAAAAGGGAATTCTTTCAATTGACAACTACACTCCGTGGAACAGCGCTGGGTTTGTTGGAAGACGTTTGAAATCCCTTTGTTTGGGCCTCGAATCGTTTTTCTGTTCCCAACTTTTCATCACTCTGTCGTATAAATCAGGCTGAATGCGATCGATTTGATGCGTTTTTTCATTTGAGCGCCTATTAAACCTGTGACTTCAGGAAACATTGCAATAAAAAGTTTATATCAGACGATCTCTGTAAGCAGTTCTTATCACCTCCTCGTGAGATGACCATGCATTCGAACCACACATGCAGAATTTCCAATGGGTCGTGATCAGCGTCGTACGTAGAAACGAACTTTTTGAAACCACATGTCGTTGGTGTCCATATCATCGAATTCAAGCCAAAAGCTGGAAGTCACCTACCTTTAGAGCTCGCCATTCTAAAGGTATGTGGTGGACCGTGGCGTTTCGGGTATGGTCGTCGACCCCAACCTCGGCGTCTTAGGTTCGATAACTGCTCTGTTCGACAAAAATAATTTCCACGTCCCCACAGTCGAGTCACCGACAATGCTCAAAGAGTATTTCCTGTCTAGAAAAATCTTCTCAAATTTGGCCTTTAGGAGTCGGCATAAAACTGCAGGTTCCTTCCACTCATGAGAGAAGGATAGCACGCACAACATGAGTGCTGAGAAGTTAGGCCCTGGCCCTCTATGGCCTGTAGTGCAATTCATATTATTATAATATGATGGTTCCAGCCACCGATCCAGATTTTGTGAGCTTCAGTGACTCTTGGTTTGCATTGGACTGGTTTGGGAGATTTGGATCTCATGTGGATTGGTACCGCTTCAAATTCGCAAATATTGCTTATTGACGCACCCCTAAAGCATAACAGACTGATTAAATGGCATCCAATTTGACTGCATGACGATTTGACACGTGAAAAAACGTGCTAGATATTGTCCAGACGCAAAATTTTATGCTGGGTAGGATAGCTTTTTTTCCTTTTTCCCTTCTTTCAATAATTAACTTTTAGCCGCGCAGTCACAAGCGTATTGGCGCATCGTCAATCTATTGGACATCACATCTGCATCAGTGGCCTTGCCTAGCTTTTGCAACAAACTAGTGCAGATGATGGAGAAAGGATTCGGTTTGTCCTCAGATTTGGGAACATGTCATAATTGGATGTGTCTCTGGCACTGCTCATATCATCGGAATCTTCCGTTTACTTGAGTCTTCAGTGACAAGCTTGTCGGTCGGTTCAATTGGTGGCAATACATGTACCAACAGATAACTAAATCGACGTAACCTGGGACAGGGACAGTACAGAAAGTGACACCTTCGTGATATTCACTGCACATCTTCCGCTCCATGACTGATGTAGTGAGCTCTTGGAAGATGAGTTCACATCTTAACTTTTTCAATTGTGGATCTGAATCTTCTCTAAGAAACAAAGCGGACCATCACTTCGGAGGCAAATCAGAATGGTGGGAGGCGAAGCCCCTCGGAATTGGACTCGAATACATCGGTGCCCATTCGCGATCTGAGTTGAGACACGAAAGCCTTTGACCAGTCTTTGTATAGGTACTAAAGTTTATTTTTCAGTCTGCTCTTTTAAGCTCATTTCTGTGCAAACGGAAGCAAAATAAATTTAAAAGGACTTTCCTATAGAATGTCTCCATCCGTGCTTGGTATTGTCCATGCTTCTGTGCCATACAACAGAGCTATGACTATGATATAGCATGGTTTGAGATAAGCCTATGCTTCCTTGCCTTTTAAGTCCAGCGACACAACGATTGGCCACATTTGGCCAGCTTATTTTTTCTTCTCGGTGGTGTGATTTCAGGCGGAGTCTATGTAGATAAAGGCACTTACAACCGAGAATTTATATCTGTCATTTATAACATTTTGCCCAAGACGTCGGTGTTGTTGGATAAACATTTCTTGTAGACAGCTTGTACCACGTCTTCCCCTCATACACCGCAAAACCTATAATACTAACTGCTTCCTTCTCGGTGCTCATAAACGCTCCACTGATAGCCCGTTGACTTCTTTCTATGATTTATGAAATAGAAAGCTCATGCTTCTAGTGTGGCCACCTCAGTTACGCACAATCGTCTTCAGAGCATCCTCAAACTGTCAAAATTTTTTTTCACGTCGAGGGTCTCAGTAAGATCCCTACCAACCTAGACGGAACAAAGGGCGCTCTTCATCATTATCCTGAAAGTCAGACGCACTGATGCCAAGACTTGACATATGAATACCTACTCGTAGCCTTAAAATCGATGAATAAATTGTGAGTATCGTTTTGGTGCTGAGACCAAAAGGTTCACAAGAAAGGTGACCCCTTTGACTACGCCAACTATCTAGGGATCAGCCTCTTCAACATCGCGTACAAAATACCTTCTGCCGTTTTGTGTGAATGCCTCAAACCATTTGTCAATAGCCTGATAGGTCCTTTTCAGTGCGGTTTCAGGCCTGGGAAGTCTACCATTGGTAAAATATTTACACTTCGGCAAGAGATGCAGATCAACACCCACCACCTATTTGTTGATTTCAAGGCCGTATATGACAGCGTGCATATAGACGACATTCCTGCCAAACTCGTCAGGTTGTGCAGGATGACGATGGAGAACTCTCGCTGCTCCATCAAGGTCGGTAGCGAACTCACCGAGACCTTCAATGTCAAAAAAGGTTTTAGACAGGGCGACACGATGTCATGTGACTCCAAAAGTCCTTTCAACTGCTTGCTCACGCTGACGACATTGACATGATTGGATGAACAGGGAGCCAACTTGGTGTGCGCAGCTGGAGGCAGCTGGCTAAAGAGATCGTGCGGTAGAGGCACGTTGGTTGAGGCCCAGGTACACTCCGGACTGTAGAGCCAATTAAAGAAGGAGATCGATTTGGACTTCGCGAGTATCTCCGGATATCTGAACTATACACTTTGCTCTTGACATCCTCTTCGGACTTAAGCTGGACATTGGCACCCTTTCTCATGAATGTCATACCCGGCATGAGGGCAGTTATGAGTGCCGGTAGATGGAATTGCGTGTCAAGAAAAAAATCACTCCGAGAGTGTTATTCATGTGTGATCGTGGATGTCGAGCCTTAAAAATTGAGTAAATCAATTTAGTTTGAAGTCCGTCAACATAATCTGGGGAAATTTTCACTTCAACTGGCCATACGCCGCTGAACCAAGTGTCCGTTTGTTTGTCTTAAAAAAACGCACCCACGGCCTTAGCTGACCCATATATGTGATACGAAAGTGGCAGCGGCCTGGACACCACCTACGCCGCGACAACTTATCCATCTCCAGAGCTGGGTCAAGCAGTGGAAGTCGTTTGCCCAAGTCGGACATCAGACTTGACGCACAATGCTTGAGGTCCCAGGGTGGACAAACTCAGATTCGAGATGTTTGGGAATTAGTTGTAAGGAACTCAAACGTGTCACAGAATTGCGAAGAAAATGGGGAAAATCTGTAATGCCCCCGAAACATCCAAAAACTCATTCGAAATTTAAAAAAAAAACATCATTTTGTGGTATGCCTATCCCAACCCCGCACAGGGAAGCTTTGTCGTTTCCTTGGGAAGTCGTGGTGACTGGAATCGAACTTTGACTTTCAGAGTGGGAGCCGATGAACTTATTCCCTCTGCTCCCGGGGCTCACTAACGAAGAACTGCAATTAATTGGGCACCATTTCACTTTGAAAAAAACCAGCCAGCCTCTCCATCACAAGTGCTCCCTCCCATCACCACCACCAGTGTATTAATTTCCGAAACAAAGGAAATCATTTCAACAACAAGCACCGCAATATCCTGATGTTAAGTGAATTCGGTGACGTGAGATATTCCGATACCGGCCACCAATGAGTTACTTCCAGAATCCGAAAATCAGTGAACCAGTGATCCGATAGTAAAATGATGACAATAAGGTCAACGTCATAATCGAAGGCTATCAGCAGTGAAACGTCGAGTCACACGAAAACAAAGGCGCGACATCATATTGAGCTTGTCAGTCATTGGGGGGTCTTTAATCACAATTGTGACGGCGATCGAGAAGGAGACCTGGTTTCTGACTGCATGTCAGTCACCACCCGGATCCCAGATGCAGCCTCTTTGCAAATTAAGTCTTAGGCCCATCCGCACCGCTTTACCGCTCCGCGGTCGTTAATTAACCATCTTCCAAAACGCCGCCGATAACACAATTTGCCGGGTGGCCCCGGCCCCGCGAACAATCAATATTCCATTAAGTAAGACATAAAAATCGCAAATAAAACCATTCGCGCGCACATAAACACATGAAGGGAGATGCCAGATACACACGTCGTCTATTTTATTCATGGCCTGTCGTATCCACAATAAAACAACGTGTGTGCAATTAAATTTACAAGCGGAATTTCATTTCCATACCAATTCCGCGTGCGCTCGCAAAAAAGAAGAAATAAAATAAAAACGAAACGGAACAAAACAAAAAAAAAAGAGCGGGCGCACCTTCGTCCTGCCGCCGAGGGCGACGCAGCATTCGACTTTATTCGCATATCACGTCGAGCCAGTTAGTAGAATTCGCAGATCTTCAGATTCCTCCCCGGGAATATGTTCATGGCCCCGTCTGGCATGGCATATGAATTGCGAGGGGCTTACACTGGCGCTGGCGGCCCAGCCCGCGACGGCCATAAAAGCAATTGTTTATCGCCGAATTAAATCGCTTTGTTGCTAAGGACGACAGCGCGATGGACGTCGACGGTGGGACGGTGGGGCGGCGTGTGTAAATGGATCATCCGCAGCGGTGGTGGCGTGAATGAATGCTGAATGCAATTGTGACGTGTTACACAATCGATGGCGCGTACCGGGCGCTTGTTTGAATAAGCAATTAACAATTCATCGCTGCAAATAATGTCGACCAGCACCTGGTTGCATATCCTTCTCTGTGTTTTTTCTGTTGTCTGCGTGTCATCCTGTGCAGTTGCAGGGATGTTGACACAGAATAATCCTTTCCCGGCTTTTTTTCTCCGTTTTTGCATTTCATTTGTAATGAACTTCTGAGGGCGTTCGCTGAAGTTAACTCATCTATCCCGGGGCTTGCATTGCGAGGCGCCCTCCTGAAATGGACACACAGCATCGATTCGCTTTTATTGTCGCATGCTGCTCTTATCCCGGATTGTTCCCCTCTCCCTTCTCTGCCCGAAGTGTGTCCCGGTGGACAATATAAACCACTGACGTCTCCATGGCAACGCCTGTGGGTGCACGGCACACTGTGGCGTATGTGGAATGTTTTTCTACCTCTCGTCGCTCGTTCACTCGCGCTATTTCACGCGTAATTCTTAAAAATAATCCCCCACGGCCGGTCGAGAGCCGCCTTCGAATGTGCGTGGGGGAGGTCCTTATTGGCCATTGATAGGATTTAAGGGATAACTAGTTGTGCTGTGCTGAATTATAGATTTGTATCCGTTGCTCGAATTTTATTTTAAACTTTTGTATCTCATTTCAGCAGTGCAACGTTAATCCCTGCACCCACGGGGGGACATGCTGGTCGAGCGGTGACTCCTTCTACTGTGCCTGCCGGCCGGGATACACTGGAACTATGTGCGAAGGTATGTTGGCAACTGTGATGTGATGTGAAGAGTTTGTTTTTATTTATGCGCAAAAAAAAAGAACGGGGTCACGAAGGGATTAAGCGTGAAAGTTGCTGCATTTTTATTGAAGTGCGATGGGCTGTGCTGAGTGTTTTGTTGCGAATGGTGGGATATGTGATAAGTACTTGACTGGTATTTGAAACGAACTTTAAGGATTCATCGTAGTTCTCAAGGATTTCACAGATTTACACGCGATTTCCTTGACTTTTGAAGTGCAGCGGGGATGTTTTCAGGGACTCAGTGGTGCTTGGAAGGGACTGAAATTTCGTGCATGACATTGAATTTTACTCTGCTAATCGAAGAAATCAAATTTTGGGGCCTCAAATGTTGACTGCGTCATTTTCTTTCTGTTGGTACAAGTGGTGCTTCGGTGAGAATCTAGTAAGCACTGTGACATAAGTTCTCTAACTTCATTCGAAGAGACCTCATCCAATGAGTTGTAGAAGGGTCTACCAAGCGCCCTATGCCTGGCACCAGCTTGTGCCGAGTGCGGACGCAAACGAAATGTGTTCAGGCCTCCCATTAACCTGTGTTTCTACACATCAACTAGTTTGACGGCAAGATCTCTGATCGGCCAGTGTTCAGTACTTACTACCACAAAACTAGCGATATGATGGCTCACCGGATGAGATCGTGTTTTTTCTTCGATCGGTTCTCCTTGATGTTACATAACTTGGTAGACTGATCCATATTAGGTTTGCTATTTGAAGGAAGTGCGTAAAGACGATAGCCTAGACAGCTTGTAGTGGGATGTGCACCTCTGAGGGGCAGATCCCTGTTTAGCCAGCACATCGGCCTTTTCACTCTCTCGAATGTCATAGTGGCCTGTAGGTAACCCAGATAAAGGAAATTTTTAAGTGCTCTCTTAACCACGGCAGTAAAGGCCGCAGAAGTTAAAGTAAGGAAAGCAATAGTCTCGAAAGCTGCAGGCTCTTCAAATGAGAGCCCTATGCATGCCCTACCGCAGATGATAGTCACACTAAGGCCAGAGTAGACCCGTTGTGTTATCACAAGCGATGCTGATGACTAGTCCTGACATTCTTCAGCTCCGTCAAGTTGTTGAAGTACAGCTCGCATAAGTACAGCGACATCGATCTGGTCTTTTTACTCAGATGGCGTGGGTGGAAGCAACTAGCACAAGACCGGGCTAGATGAAAAGAAATGTTGGCTGAGGCCCAGGTCCACCCGAGACTGTAGCGCTAGCCAAAGAAGAAGAATTTCTGTAGGTCTGAACGTTTGACTTGATTAAGTATTTTGAGCTTGAATAAATGATTTGCGATAGGCATGGACGGCAGATCACCGTCCGGAGAGAGCCTTGAAGTAGTGCTCTTTCTAGCGAGGCCACCTGCTCCACAATTTTCTGCGATATCACTGTATCCCAGAACCCACATGATCCGTTGGAGTACTTGGCCATCTAGTGAAGAGAGAGGCGAAAATTAATGGACCTCTTGGAGTACAGTGCCGCTCAGAGATTTGACCGTTGCCATTTTCTCCGAACAATATCCTACAATGATCATGTAGTCGAAATGACAGTTGGAAATTCAGGTTCTTTGGAGTAAGTTCCCGTACCACTTCTTTGCCCATCTTCGATTCATCTGTGAAGATTCGCAGAAGACCGTCCAGCCACTGATGTCCAGACTTCCAGTAATTTAACGTAGAAAGTAGAGTTTGCACAGTTAGAAATTTTGGAATAACTATCGAAGTCGACCATATTTATATAATATTATATTATAAGTTATTAATCATACGTCACAAAGTTCAAAAGGAAAGAGTCTCTTATTTTCATCGCACTGGAACGATTGATTTGTAACAGCAACTTTTGGAAGAACCATTCGTTCTTTACCTCCTTGTAAGTTGATTCACTTATTTAACTCGAATTTGGAAGCGGTGTGTTTTCCTCTTGACGGGATTCGGGTTTTCGGGTGCGGGTTTCGACAGTTTATCGAAGCTGATTTTTTTTTTTTATAATTTGCGCGTGCTCAAGGGGTTATTAATACCCTTAATTGTCCGGGGTCAAGACACAGCACGGGCCGTAGGCATAGAGTGGGAGAGAGAGAGGAGGTACCTGTGCATAATGTCGTGAACGGTGTAACGAGTTGGCATCAAGTGATTGTAGTTGAGGACTTTCAAGAAAGGCTTGATCTTTGACTTCTTCTTCAACTTAGCCTTGCCCATCTTCTTGGTTACCTTCCTTGGGTACCATAGAGTGCCCGTATTGCATGCTATTGCATGCTATGTATCTTCTTGAGGTTTGTGATTTTCAATTTTTTCCCTGGGGAGGGCTGCTAAACTAGACCTTTATGCGACTTCGGTGCACAGTTGGTGACATTATTTCACGTGCATTAATCGATTCTAAGAGTTCGGAGTCCACCTTCAACTGAAATTTTCAGTTGAAGAATTGACAGTGGTTAGGCATATTTGTAGATTTCGCTGCTCATCTTCCAACCGCCACAGCTGCTCTATTTGGGCTACCTACGACCTCTTTACACCGTTTTCCACGTTTTGTCACGATTCGTTACCGATTCTGAGACATTTTAAAGCCCACGCCGAAATCGAAATGTTCACTTTTTTATTAAAGGAATCGCCTTGTCTAAATTATTTTCCTACGTCGAAGGGATCGGTGAGTTCGTTACCGACATGTCTGGAGCAGTGACACATCTTCATCTTGCCATGCAGCTCCATCTGATGAGCTTGGCAGGAATATCATTGCCTTTCATGTAGGCGCGTAGATTGTCTCTGTTTTATGGCGAAACTGAAATCGACGAAGCTCGGTGTTGAATTGGACTTCTAGAGTGTTCTTCAGGATAGGCGGCACCTGCCCGGCCTGAGATCACACGGGATCTGCCAAATTGTTGATAAACGTCATCCTAAGTCCGAGAACCAGCGACGATCTTGTAGATAATGTTAGTCTATGACACACACTCATCGTGCATCCCCTGCATCTCAGTTAAACCTATACATACATCCAAGGAGATGATCCGCTGCTGCGTTACAGACTTCTTAAAAATGCCGCATATTCGTATAGAATTACAATGAACCGCACATATGTTTCACCTTGATCTTTGAACACTCCTGATCGAAGGTTGTGCTTACTGACTGCTTCCCAAGGACTAGCCGTTCAACCTGTCCTAATTTAGGACAATCCTTCCTTTTTTTGTAGGCAACAATCCCCCGTCCCCGTCTCATAAAAATCAACTCCTCCCCATCCATCGCATCGGGAGAGGAATACCCTCACACTCACTGAGAACTTTTGTCCAAATCCCATCTGATTTTCAATGCACCCACTAAATATACCATTTTAATTAATTTCTTTCCTTCGTGTGTCTCGCCTGCTACACACAGAGTCGTGCCTCTGCCGAACTACATGCACTTAATTTTAATAGGAAAACTTTGTCCTGCCCTGGCTTGCGCTGCTGCAAGTTTGTTTCCGTTGCCGACTGCCGCTGAAGCAATCGCCTGGTAATCTGGTCGCCGGCGTTTGTACATTCTGTTCGAAACATTAAATTGGTGCTTCGGCAACTATTCGATATTGATTTCAATAACAATTTACTGCCGAATGGGTGGGTAAAGGCGATTGAGCTAGAGGCAAGGATGGATGGGGTCAGCTCGGTATTACTTTTGAGGGTTCGTCATTGGCATAATTTCGGCTGGTGAGTCTGCCTTCAAAATTTGTGAAACGATGGAATTTTATAACTTTGATGGTAACAGTCCTCGGTGGTCATTCCGTGCGGAGGTATGCATGAAGTTTCTGCGGATAATGAAGAAGTCCTTGTTCACTCTTAGAGAAGACTTCTTAGGGCAATTGTTGGTCTAATTTGTGTGACATGAGTCTAGTTAGGCTTCCATAGGCTTCCACGGACCCAACCGCTAAGTTGGCTGGACTAAGGATAACTCTAGTTTTCAATTTCGAAAAAGCACAATATCCACCAGAAAAGGAAACCCACCTTCTTGTTTCGCGGAATTAGAAGCAGCTCACATGTGTTATTGCACATGCTGTATATCAGTGACTCACTTAGTCCAATGTGTCCAATGTGCCCTTGCTATCAAGCCTACCACCATGTCCTCTTTCCCAGGAACTTGTTCCTTTTCTTTGCTAGGACTAGGCACTCACAGAGCAGATGTTGGACAAATTCTGTTCTTTCATCATCTCTGCAGCTCCAAAAGAAGCTTTGTGGAGTGCTTAGACGTTTTGCATGTGAACCCATATCACGATTTACGGCTTTCGAGATATAAATAAGCGTTGTCCAAAATAAGGTGCAGAGAATGGGGACAATAGACCAGCAGAAATTTCAGTAAGGGATCCGCGCATTTTTGTTCACATTTGATTGATTATATTAAGAGAACCGTGCCTCTTACAGCAAAATAATAAGAGAGAATTTGTAGCTCCTCGGACTTGAGATTGGATATTATGGAATGGAATCTTCAAAGAATAATATGAAATTTCCAAAATAAGTGCCGGTTGCAACAAAACCAATCGTACCGACCCATAGCACTTACGTCCCTTCGTTCTAAGGTCATGGAAACGCTGATAAATCGTCAGCTTTTGAAATATCTTGAATCGCGGAAGCTCCTTAATGACCGACAATATGGCTTCCGCAGCAACAGGTCCACTGGTGATTTGATAGTTTATCTCACCGAAAAGTGGAACCAATCTTTGCACAATGCAGGCGAAAGCAAGATAGTTGCGCTTGATATTTCTAAAGCATTTGACAGAGTTTGGCATCAAGCTCTTTTGTCGAAAATGCGTGCCTACGGTGTTGATGAATCTCTGCTTCTATGGATTAGAAACTACCTTTCGAACCGTTCAATCCAAGTTGTTTTGGATGGGTTCAAGTCTGATATCCACAAAATAAATGCTGGTGTCCCCCAAGGCTCTGTTCTGTTTCCGACACTCTTTCTCATTTTTATAAATGATTTCCTGTCTGCCACTTCTAATCCAATCCACTCCTTCGCCGATGACAGCGCCCTCAGCTTTTCATATTCGTTCCAAAATTCACGACCCTGCCCTTGGGACGTAGTATTGGAACGGCAGCGTATGTCAAGCACATTGAATTCTGATCTGGACAGCATAATTAACTGGGGTAAGAACAACAGAGTGGAATTCAATGCCTCCAAAACTCAATGCTGTCTGCCGTCTCTAAAGCGAAACCCTGATAATCAGTCATTAACCATCAATGGCGCTTGTATCGACGAAACCGGAAAACTTTCCATCCTTGGTATGTGCATCAACACAACACTAAGTTGGAACGATCATATATTCGAGGTCGCCAAAAATGCCGCGAAATGTTTAGGTTCCCTTAATCGATGCAAGAAATACTTCACCCCCTCTGATTTGGCTTTAATCTATAAGGCGTAAGCTTGAGTATAACGCTCATATCTGGTCTGGTGCCCCCAAGACCACCCTGCACCTACTAGATAGAATCCAAAAGCGAGCGATAAAACTTATAGGAGACAACGATATCGCGGGTTCACTAGACTCGCTTGAACATCGACGTACCGTGTCTTCTTTGTCCGTGTTTTATCGTTATTTTAACAAACGATGCTCAAGTGAGCTAGCCAACTGCATTCCTCCTCTCCTTGAATTCACCCGCAATACACGTCTCGCCAGGAATGCACATCAGTTTACCCTTAAGCCTACTTTCGGACGCACAGTGAAATTTAGAGACTCGTTTTTTAGCCGCACCACACGAATATGAAATGCTCTTCCCAGCTCAATATTCCCCATAGATTACAACCCGCAGATGTTTAAGACCAATGTGCACAGGTCCTCCTCTCTCTCTCTCCCTCTATACCTTCGGCCCGTGCTGTGTCTTGACCCCGGACAATTAAGGGTATTAATAACCCCTTGAGCACGCGCAAATTATAAAAAAAAAAATCAGTGATATTGATATTGGCCAGTGATCCCTTACTGTTGCTATAATACCAAGCTACGAGTGTTCATACTCAGTCCAGAGCTTCGTCGTTTCCTTGTGAAACTATGTGAGTCTGTCTGCCTCTTCGTTCATTTTATTTGCAATCTTGCCTGGACACCAACAGAGGGCAGCCAGGGATTGATTTTCGCTATGCATAACCTGACCAACTTCGCTACGGCCTGTCGCCTGACCATCACAAAAATGGCGATCGATTTGTTGGTTATGTTGTAGTCTCCCAACGCGAGCGACGGTTCGTGAATCGCAGCCACTTCGTCGGCAATTGTCTCTTAATCCCAAGGTTTTTTCTTAAGAGATCACAGCGTAGCGAGTATTCGCACTCGTCTTTGAGTCGACAGTGTATGCATATGGCGATCTCAACTTCGGCTACCACTATTTTCTTCCTGCCATTGTTACAATGCCGGAAGGCGTTGATGGAAGGCCTTCTCTGGAGCTAAGGTTGTTTGTCTTTCATTCTGTGCAGCTGTCGATGGTATGGTAGGCTGTTTGGTTTGACTTTCCAAACATCCCGCTCTGTGTCTGGGAAGATGGAGCAGCAGAATAAGACGAGAGAAGGGAGGACGAGGATGACATCGTGTGCTGCAGCCAACCTGTCATTAATAGGAAGGTTGATCTTCGGATTAGCCGTGTGAGAATATATTTTTGCTCGAATGCTTCCTACCCTACTAGAAAACGACAAGTCGGGATGGGCCTCATTATCACTGTCTATAGCCACTATACCACATGTGGTTTAAGACCAAACGTTTTAGTGAAGGTACGTTTAGTACATGATTTTTTCAACATTGTATTTGAGAAGGTCGTGCAAAACTCACACGCCAACACTAGATGTACGATATTCCAAAAATCCGTGCAATTGCTAGCATACGCGGACGACATTGACGTTATTGGTCGAACTCAGCGAGCCGTCAATAAAGCATTTGCTGATATTGAATCGTAGGCGGCAAAAATGGACTTAGCGGTGAATGAGGGTTAAACGAAGTATATGCTGTCATCAAGAAAGGACACACTACATCGACGACTCGGTCAAGACGTCACCATAGGCAGGTACTATTTCGAGGTGGTAAAGGACTTCATCTACCTTGGCTCCCAAGTTTATAGTACGAACAACATCAGTATCGCTGTTTCTTTGGACTCAGGAGGCAAGAGAAATAGAGCCCTCTCTCGAAGGATTAAGCTCACATTATATAAGACCTTGATCATCCTTTACCTGCTCTATGGCGCGGAAGCCTGGAATTGCTCAAGAGGGAATTAAGACGCACTTGGTCTCTTCGAGAGAAAAGTTCTGCGTTCAATATTTGGTGCAGTTTGCGTTGAAGATTTCTGGAGAAGAAGATTCAACCACGAAGTGTACGGGGTGTACAGCGACATGAGTCTAGTCTGGCGTCTACGGATTCAACGCCCAAGATGGCTTGGCCATGTTGAGCGCATGGACAACACTGCTCCAGCCTGAAGAGTCTTCAACTCCGAACCAGTGGGACAACGCAACAGAGGATGACCACGAAGCCGATGGAGCACTCAAGTGGTGAAGGACAAACTTAGAGGGCAGCTAGCTAATGATCTTCTCTCCAGCTGGAGAGGGTGGTTGGCTGAGCCCCAGGTTCACCCCAGACTGTAGTGCCATACGAAGAAGAAGAAGAAGTTTAGTCCATGTAGAGAACGTTTGTTTTCTTTCCATTTGCGTTTGCAATCAAATACAATGGCGAAGTATTGACTTGTCCTCTAGACTTGTGTTCAACTCCATTTATGGCCTGACAGAAGAACTCAGAAATGTGTCTCTTCCCGGTTAAGAGCGGCAGTTCTGTTTTACTCGGGATAACACCCAGTTTTTGACTAGCATTAGTCCATGCCGAAAGGAAACTTTCCCGAAATGAGGATGGTCACATCGTCCGCGTAGGCGGCTACTGTGAAACATTATTTTTCCAGCATTTTCATAATTTTTTCAAGCACTAGAATGGATAGGAGAGCTGGCGTGACTCTTTCTCGCCCCCTGGACCGAAGAAGAAACACAGAACGAGAGAAAATGTTATGCGGCCGACACAGACAAATGAATCGAACCAGGTTTCTAATGTGTCGTTAGCTCATGCATTTCAGGTCATGACTCAGTTAAGACTTTCTATATTCCTTGATCGGTGTGAGAACAGATAGCCTACGTCTGTAGGCATCTGTCTTGTAAGGAGATGGTAATTTTTTTTAATATACATCGCATAGACCTATGTTAGGACCTTGACATTTCAGAAAAATGTGAGTCGAGTGAAATTGCTGGAGAGGGCACTTAGGTGAGCTTAGGTTGAAGTGAATGACTGCTGTACGAGAGGACTTATAATAATAATATTAGGGGGCGCTACAGTCGTAGAAGACCAGTACCTAGCCTCTCAGCAACCACTCGTGTTGTGCGTGCTATTGTTCTCTCACGAGTGGAAGCGATCTACAGTTTTATTCCGACTCCGAACGGTCAAGTTTGAGAAGCTTTTTCTAGACAGGAAATACTCTTTGAGCATTTTCAGTGACTCGAAAGAGGTGGTGTCGTGAAAATTATTTTTTCGCACAGAACAGGAATCGAACCTACAACGTCGAGGTTGGGGTCGACGCACATACCCACAACGCCACGAGCCACCGTACGAGAGGACTTGCTTACCGTTATTTCTGAGTGGCCATCTACCATCCATGAAAAACCTCATAATGCAACTAAGCCCAGATGGGCTGGATGCACCATGTGACTTATACAGTCTGAGCAGATTGGACACGTTTTCTCAAGTAGCTCATCTATCACGAAGCCAAAGTTCGACTTTCGAACGTTGAACATGTTTAAACGAGAGACTTTCACAAATGATTACAAACTTGCACGCTGGAGGGGAAATGTATTTCAAGTTCAATAAAAGCTTCTCCAAGATTCAGCTGCAGAGGACCACTTTGGACAGAAACCTGCCAACGCCATGACTCGCTTGAGACTCGATCCTGTCCGCCTGAATGAACAGACTGAAGTGGCACATAAACGAGCACTCAACCCACAAATAATCACCCTCAGTGAACCTCCCAACATTATTGAAAGCCTCTTACCGAGGACCCGGAAGTGCACTTTCAAGTGTTACCACCTTGACATCCGCAACAGCCACTCCTTCCGCTGCACACTTCAACCTGAACCCAAGCTCAAAACTAGACATGCTTTTCGAAAGTGCACAAAATCACGTCATTTAAAAATTAAGGACGAAAGAACCCTTCGTAGCACCCCGCTTAACATAAAAAAATAATTTCCATTCATAGCGCACCCCGTTCCCTCTGTTCAACAACCCATCAATATACACTTTAATCGAACTGTCTCCAAAGTAGGGCAGGGCGCCTCGGCGCTGCAAAATGTGGAACCATAACGAGGCCAGGGCACTCATAACGCAACCTCCTCCCCCGAAAGCCGGTCGTAAGCAGGACATGCCCCACAAAACCACAGCAATCTAGAGTGAATACATCAAAACCACAGGCACTGCCACCAGCGCAGTCACAAATATTGCATCCCACTCGAGAGAGCTGTCGCATGTAGGTGCTCAACTAAATGGAACGTAAAGTGTTCCGTTGCATATGCAGAAAGGGAATTATCGATGCAATCTAATTAATAATCATCTTTGATCCGAGAATTCGTCATTAGTCGCACCTAGAGGGACAGAGAGAGAGTGCATCTATGCTCGAGGTCATCTATCCATGCCCTTTGTAGTCCGCCGAGAGTGCACAATCTATTTGAATTCCTTCCATTTTTTCGCCCGAAATCCCTTTGTGATCGTACCAGTGGCAGTGTGCTCAATGAATATGCATCGGGGTACCTTTTTTCTTCGTTCGCCAGCCCGTGACAATTCCATCTGCAAATGGGAGTGCCCCAGCACGCCACCCCCCGTGTTGGGTTAATTAATTAATTCACTTGTTTGCTGGCTGAGTTCATGAAGCGCTATAGAATTACGGATTTATTATGACTGCTGGAGTAAACTATCTTTTGCATAATTTAAATTATCTGCAGCGCGGAGGGCACTCCGTGGGCTTATGCCCCCTCCTCGCCCCACACACACCGCGTGTGCCAGGAGAATGGAACAATTTGTTTTAATACTAAGTAATGTGATGCCAAGCTTAATGGGTTTCTTTTTTCCCCTCTTCGGATGCGACTCCGGCGGGTAGCTGGTGGCGAAAAGTTGGGTTAGGTTGGCATTCTTTTTGCGGTGTAACGAGAATAGAAGGGAACGGACTGCGCCAAAGATTACATTATCTTTCATAGCGAGCGCAGAACAAAAAAAAAAACCTCTTGTGGATTAAGGTAAGGCTTTCGAGGATACGGTTGCATGCTGAAACCGAGAAAATTAAAAAAAAACGCCGAAGAAACAATGCAGATACATAGCGGAACTGAGATTCTATGATGGGTTTAAGGGGGATGATGCTTATTCCCGTCAGATCCGCAGGCATTGGGACTCATTTGATGTTCGCTTCGACCTCAAACTCGACTGAATTTCTGTTCGGTATTCCCCTGAGTCCCAAGCGCTAAGGTTTTGTTTTTTAATTAATTTTCTTGGCAACTTTTCGAAGATTGTTTCAGTTTCAAAGGAACGGTGGTAATTTGAGATGAAAACCGGGCAAAAGGGTGGTGTGCCTGATGTGTACCATTAGAGCTAGAGTGCGCGAAATAATGTTCAACGAAGGAGCTAATCAAGGCCTCTTTGTGAGGTTTTTAATGGCTGTGATGACAGAAACTGGAATGGGGGGCAACATGTTTTTGTGTGTTTTTTTTTTTTTTTTAGAAGAACGTCCTTAGGTCAGCCTGGGAGTCACTGCTAGGCACTTACAGCGGCGCTTTGACGAAATTCAAAAATATGGTTGCGACCGCACATAGAACTGTGCCCACATAAGACGCTAACCTCAAGACACAGATGCTTTCCCATTTCAGAGCAACGCTATTGGCCCACAAAAGCGCTCGCGACTAGCAGCTAGCGCTGCATTTTCTTGAGATAAAATAAACGAGTGCAAGAAATCTTCTTCTTCTTCTTCTTTGGTTGGCGCTACAGTCCGGGGTGGACCTGGGCCTCAACCAACATGCATCTCCATCTAGCCCGATATTGGGCTAGTTGCTTCCAGTCACGTCCGTTGAACTTATTCCTCGCCTTGTCCATCGCCTTCTAGCTTCGTGCGCCACTGTAGGCGTGGTCTTCCTTTACCGCGTTGTCCCTCGGGGTTGGAGTCGAGGACTTTCCGGGCCATTCGCTCGACGTGACCTAGCCATCTGAGACGAGAGATTTGAACTCGTTTTACTAGGTCGATGTCGCTGTACAGCCCGTACAGCTCGTCGTTCAGTCTCCTAATCCAAACACCATTCGTACATACGGGACCCAAGACAATTCGCAGGACTATTCTCTCGAACCGACCAAGAATATCCTCGTCGCTTTAGTTAGTGTCCATGCTTCTGCGCCACACAGCAGGACTGGGACTATCAGGGTCTTATATAGAGATATCTTTGTTCTTCGAGAGTGCAAGAAATCGCCACCCTTTTTTACTTGGATGCCACATACAACACTTCATGTGGAAGTGTTATCGGGTGAATCTGATTGATCCTGAGAGCTATAAAGAAAAAAGTCATAGGGAAACATTGGAAAGACTTGGATGGGAAGTCGGGTCTTTCCATTTATCAAAACAAATACTTTCTCGTTCTCGTCTCAACAATAAATACATAATATCATGCAACATTCTCCTTGGTAAAATCAATTAGTCCACTCCCTTCCATCAACCCAGATGTCAATATATCGTTCCCTAATTGTCTACAGTGCCAGCTAAGTTGGTTAAGCTTGTCTCTTTCTGTACGCTAATGCCTCTACATCGAAGGTTCTATTTCCATCTTAAACCAAGTTCCATATTTTCTCTATATAGTCTAACCACCTTTGTCGTTAGACACATAGACGCCTGTCTAAACTCATGCCGTATGCATGAGCGCTACCATATTTGCGTTCATGCCTATGTTCCCACTCCGTGATTCGTACGAAGTTCTGGCTTTTTGGATGGAGCTTTGGATGGTGCAGTTGGTTGAGTGATTGGTTAAAGGGGTCCCAGATTCGGTGCCAGTGAAAGCAAAAGTTAAAATGTTTTCAAATCTAATTCAGTCACCATTTGCTGTTGGAATCAAATTAACGGCACTGGGTATCACAATGGAGCAACAGTCTAGGTGTGCAATCACGCTGGCTGCCCAATAATCTAACTTGACCGAACCTAGCTTCATAATGTACTGTTCCGACTAAGCAAACAAATATCTCTCATTGTAGTCGCTACCGTTAACAGGCCAAGTAAGCCACCTCCAGAAGGACATGACGCATGAGATCGTATGGCATGAGTTATTGACATCGACAACAAATTCTTACCTACATTTTTGCTTGCAGAGACTTTTTAAAACCTCTCAAAGTAATGGTCTCGATTGAATCATTATTGCCTCGATTGAAAATAAGCTTCAGTCATAACTGAAGGAGCTGGCAGCCAGGAGCATTGTTAAATGTGCATCAATGCTCAATTGATTCAGGCATTTTAGTCAAGTTCAGCTGTCATTTGTATTTTTAAGCAAACTTGATGTTGCGAAAGCTCCTTTTGTCTCTTCTCTGTTCGCTCCCACATAAGTACATAATCTAAAATGAATCAAAACAAACAACCTAGCTATAGTGTATCAGTCCTGAGCACCTGAGCGCATCTTATTACGCGCATTATAATGGGTAGTCAAAAAAGTCTGTTCGTATTTCTAATCAAACTTCAACTCATTTTTTGTATATTTTCTTGAACCGAATATGTACCAACAAGGTCGACCAGCTTTTGCCATTTCTTTTCGCTCGAGACATTATTCCATCAGTGTAAAGCTCTTGTGGTTTTTGGCGAAAAACTGCGACAAATAATTTTTACAGGCTTCTCTTGAAGCCAACTTTACTCCATTAAGGGACTTCTGCATTGACCCAGACAAATGGTAGTCCGATGGTGCAAGGTCAGGGCTATATGGTGGATGCATGAAAACTTCCCAGCCAAGCTCTCCCAGTTTTGCCGAGTCATCAAAGATACGTGTGGTCTAGCGTTGTCCTCATGGAAGACGAAGCCCATTCTGTTGATCAATTCTGGCCATTTTGTTCGATTACTTGCTTCAATCTCGTCACTTGTTGACAGTAAAGTGTAGAATCAATCGTTCGACCAGGCTGGAGCAGCTTATAGTAGATGATTCCTTTCCAATCCCACCAAGCACTCAGCATAATATTCCGAGGCGCCAATCCTGGCTTTGCGACCATTTGTTGAGCTTCACCACGCTTGCACCATGATCTTTTTCGCACGTTATTGTCGTATTTGATCCAATTTTCATCTCCTGTCACCATTCGCTTCAGTATTGATTGCGCCTTCAGACTGTGTACAGTGGCGACGATTGTCGTGGAGACACGTTACTTACTTACTTATCATGGAGAGATCCATGGAGGGTCTTAACCTGAGCGACCCTGAGCACGCTGCTTTTAGTCATCAAGAGCAGGCACGAAGGCAGTTTGAGACAAATGACTTTTAAATTTTTGATATGACCACCATGCCCACAATGGGCTTTTGACGTTTGGGATTTTCCTCAATTGGGAAGTATTTTCTTATTTCACAAGGGTATCGTTAAGAATCGTTAATTTTGTCTGTGTAAATATTTCGTGGAATTTTTAGATCATATTGTTCAGACTATTTTTCTCAATAGAAGGTCATACTGCGCTTGATTGATAGTCATTCAGTAGCTTTGCAGCTCATCCGTTGACTGATCTTAGCATTACAGAGCTTACTTCTCTGACCTCGTGGTGTTTATAGTAAGAGGAACTAGAAACTTTCTAGTTACCCATGTGGAAGCTATTTTCTTGTCTTTCTTTCAATAGCGCTACCAACCATCGTTAGGAAAGAAGTTGTACCTTTGAAAGGGCTGTATGGCGCAGTAGCCTTAATGCATGTTCATGTTTAGACTGGTTCCCGGTTCGAATACCAGCAAAAGTTAATACGAATTTATCTCGTTTTCTAATCTGGTCCCGACAGCACCTGTCGTTGGGATCAAAATAACGCCTATATCAGTTTTCAAGCAGTGTTAGTAGTCTGATTATGGGTATCACAATGGATCCACAATGGCCAAAGAGTGCTGACATTTTCTCTGGCAACCCACCAAGTTAACCAAGCCTAGACACTTTGTTTGAAAAATGCAATATTTTTCATTACATATCATGTACTACCTAGACTTTCCATCCACTTAATTACTTATCAGTCCTGCCACCCGTTGGAGGTCAATGCCTGAGTAAAGCTGCCTTCCATCGCTGACGGTCGAGGGCACGCTGCTTCCACACGTTAAAATTAAGCTGTCTTGCGTTCACTATGTCTCGGTATTTATACCGCCAATTTGGTTTAACTCCTAATAGGAACGGGAGGCTCAGAGTCGAAAACCAAGTAAACTGAAGCGTTGGTCACATCAAAGCTTCCTGCTTGTTGTCCACCACTAACACTGTGATCGAAATATGTAGCTTGTCATAAATAAATGATATGAATAAACTTAGCGATAATCGCCCATGAGCTTGTCATTTTGGATTCTCCAATCCGTCAGTTTGTTGGTGAATAAATTTCCATCAACTCCTCGATGTCATCGCCGGCAATTCGGGCCTTCATTGCATGACACAGTCGTTTAAAGTCCTCTCGATCGAAAGGCATCTCTCCCGCCCCATGCCATCATAATTCAAATTACCAACCGTCACATATTCCTAATGGTATCATATGCCTCCACTCTGACCGAGCAGTTTGAGGCTAAAACAACTGGAAAAAAAACAAAATCTGCATAATAATGCGTGTATCCACCACACTGGACCTATGACACCCACCGCCCACCTATGTGCTCGTCAGAGAGCCACCAGCTCCCGGCGCGCCGTCTGCCATCGTCGTAATTATCCACTCCGTCCCCGTTGCCATGACGAGGTGAGTCGCGCGTTGGCTGACGGAACACAAATAAGTTCCAACTAAATTCAGGTGCGCGTGTGTGTGGCATTGTTGGGAAGGTACATTATTCCGTCACTTCCGCTGCTAAGTAGTTCAATTAACATTTTCTGGGAACTCATTCCTCACTCCGGCGCGAAAGCAGCGCCGCGCACCGAAACACGTATATTCCTTGAGATTAAATTTATGCCATTCCCACCTGGTGGTGGAGGAGCAGCTTATCCCGTGAGGCTGCGAGAATAATTCAACCCCTTTTCCTACTTTCTGTGCACTGTCTGCGGACATGGCCGAGACCAGTTTTAATCGGACGCATTATGGCAGGACTTCCGCGCTGAAAACTCTCTCGTTCAAAAGGGCTCTTAGGAAACGAGTGAGAGCGCCTGTGTGCAAACTAAGGACGAGACTAATAAGTGCAAATCCATCCACTTCCTCCCACACCCACCCGGCCGCCCGCAACACAATCCCCACGCTCGAGCGAATTGAAATGTTCCATGTGAAAAAAAAAACGTAAAAAATATCTAAACTGCAGCCCTAAACAAATTTCGGGTATATTACGACTACATCACCAAGGACTTTTGGTTTATTTCACTTTTTTTTTTTGCATTTTCCAATTTTGCGCATTTCACCATTTTGATCCTTTTTTTGTTGCCGTTTCATTTCAGATGAATTTGTTGTGGAGACTGTTGTTAGCTCTAGCGAATTTATGGTGGATGATACGAGCGCACGGAATTTTAACGATAAAGCCTTCGGATCGGTTGTACTGAAAAGCCCAATTGAGCTGCATAACGCGTACATTGCGGCCGGAGTTTTGGCAGCGGCAATTTTTATTGTTGCGGTTGTGGTAAGTTAAATTGTTGTTGCAGAATATCTCTCTCTGTTGTGTGGATTTATTTTCTTTTTTTTTTGTTTTTCATTTTGGTTTGGAATTTTATTGATTCTTGTTTGTTGTCCTTTGGGGACAGTT
Organism: Eristalis arbustorum; assembly: GCA_916610145.1. NCBI lineage: Eukaryota > Metazoa > Arthropoda > Insecta > Diptera > Syrphidae > Eristalis > Eristalis arbustorum. Next base: position 44,541,094 of record OU744317.1, on the reverse strand, counting down.
AAATTTGTGGCAGGTCCATAAAAGATGAAACTGCTACCGCAACCTGTCGCTGATGTCGCGGCTGTGTGTGTCTGAAAAGCGTGTTCAAGTGGATGAAGAGAAAACGCGAACGGAATTCGCTATTAAAGTTGATGACAGCATTTTTGATCAATGTCAATTGTTCGTGGCGCCTTTTGCACGTCATCGGGCGGTGGTCCTGTTTTATCAGCGGATGTACCTTGCGATTGCCGAGACTGTAAACATTCCCCGGTGCTTAGCAAAGAATGATTTGTTCCATTTTCAAGCGCCATAAGGAATATAAATTCGTGCAGTTGCGTGAATTGAGTTTGTTGCAATAAGCGAGTCAAAAATATTATAAAAAAGGCACTAAAGCGGTGAATAATGGGTGATTTCTTTGCTTTTTCGTGATATGCCTTAACGTCGAACGTGCTCAGTTGGCACTGAATGTCATTTCATCACGGAAGGCAATGCCAATAAAGTGTTGCATTTTATTGTCTTAGTCTGTGTACAAAGTTCATCGTGTCCTCTCACGATGGTTAAGCCGCTTCCATTTTGGAGCAGTTAGTTGAATACGCTACTTTAACCGAAAGAAGCCAAGACCAACACCTTCGCTGGCAAAACCACTGCGTAAGCTTTTTCATCCATCCTACTCTACAGGTCTCTTTCCGAGTAGATCGAAAACAGCATTTGTCCAGCCCGTCCCTAAAAAGGGCGAATATTCATCACCCACATCGTACCGACCCATAGCACTTACGTCCGTTCTTTCTAAGGTCATGGAAACGCTGATAAATCGTCAGCTTATGAAATATCTTGAATCGCGGCAGCTTCTTAATGACCAACAGTATGGCTTCCGCACGACAGGTCGGGTCGGTCGGCACGGGTGATTTGATAGCTTATCTCACCGAAAAGTGAAACCAGTCGTTGCACAATACAGGCGAAAGTTGCGCTTGATATATCTAAAGCATTTGACAGAGTTTGGCACCAAGCCAGCGTTGATGAATCTCTGCTTCTCTGGATTAGAAACTACCTTTCGAACCGCTCAATTCAAGTTGCTTTGGATTGTTTCAAGTCTGATATCCACAAAATAAATGCTGGTGTCCCCCAAGGCTCTGTCCTGCCTCCGACACATTTTGTCATTTTTATAAATGATCTCCTGTCTGCCACTTCTAATCCAATCCATAATCCACCATTTCATATTCGTTCCAAAATTCACGATCCTGCCCTTGGGACGTAGTATTGGAACGGCAGCGTATGTCAAGCCCATTGAATTCCGACCTTGACAGCATAGTTTACTGGGTAAGAACCACAGAGTGGAAGTCAATGCTTCCAAAACTCAATACTGTCTTCTGTCTCTAAAGCGGACCCCGGACAATCAGCCATGAATGGCGCTTGTATCGACGAAACCAGAAAACTTTCCATCCTTGGTATGTGCATCAACCTAACACCTAGTTGGTACCATCACTTGTTTGGGGGACCGCCAAAAATGCTACGAAATGTTTAGATTTCCTTATGCGGTGCAAGAAATATTTCACCCCCTCTGATTTGGCTTTAATCTATAAAGCGTATATTCGCCCCAAGCTTGAGTACAACGCTCATATCTGGTCTGGTGCCCCCAAGCCACCCTGCACCTACTACATAGAATCCAAAAGCGAGCGATAAAACTTATAGGAGACAACAATATCGCGGGTTTATAGGGACTCGCTCGAACATCGATGTACCGTGCCTTCTTTGCCCATATTTTGTCGCTACTAACAAGCGACACTCAAGTGAGCTAGCGATCTGCATTCCTTCTTCTTCTTCTTCTTGCGGCGCTACAGTCCGGGGTGAACCTGGGCCTCGGTCAACAATCCTCTCCAGCTGGCATGTTCTTTAGCCAGCTGCCTCCAATTTCGCACTCCAAGTTGGTTGAGGTCCTTCTCCACTTGAGTGCGCCATCGGGTTCGTGGTCGTCCTCTATTGCGTTGTCCCACTGGCTGGAGCAGTGTTGTCCATGCGCTCTACATGGCCTAGCCATCTTAGGCGTTGAATCCGTAGACGCCTGACTAGACTCATGTCGCTGTACAGCTCGTACAATACGTGGTTGAATCTTCTTCTTTAAGAACCTTCAACGCAAACAGGACCGAAGATTGAACGCAGAACTTTTCTCTCGAAGAGACCAAGTGCGTCTTCATCCGCTCTTGAGATAGTCCAAGCTTCCGCGCCATACAGCAGGACAGGGATGATCACGGTCTTATATAAGGTGAGCTTGGTCTTCCGAGAGAGGGTTCGACTACTCAATTGCCTCTTGAGCCCAAAGAATCAGCGGTTGGCAAGAGTTATTCTGCGTTTAATCTCAGTACTGATGTTGTTCGCACTATTTACGTGGGAGCCAAGGTAGACGAAGTCCTTCACTACCTCGAAGTTGCAGCTGCCTATGGTGACGTTCTGACCGAGTAGTCGATGTTGTGTGTCCTTTCTTGATGACAGCATATACTTTGTTTTGCCCTCATTCACCGCTAAACCCATTTTTGCCGCCTCCGTCTCAATACAAGCAAAACGCTGAGTTCGGCCAATCACGTCGATATCGTCCGCGTATGCTAGCAGTTGAACGAACTTCTCGAAGATCGTGTTGGCTAGTGTTGGCGTGTGAGTTTCGCACGATCTTCTCAAACACGATGTTGAAGAAGTCACATGACAGCGCGTCGCCTTGCCTAAAGCCTTTTTTGACATTGAAGGTCTCGGTGAGTTCGTTACCGACCTTGATGAAGCAGCGAGAGTTCTCCATCGTCATCCTGCGCAATCTGACGAGTTTGGCAGGGATGTCAAAACTAGACATGGCGTTGTATAGCTCGTCTCTATGCACACTGTCATATGCGGCCTTAAAGTCGACAAATAGGTGGTGGGTGTCGATCTGCATCTCTTGGGTTTTTTCGACGATCTGCCGTAATGTGAGAATTTGATCGATAGTGGACTTCCCAGGCCTGAAACCGCACTGATAGGGACCTATCATGTTGTTGACGAATGGTTTCAGGCGCTCACACAGAACGGCAGAGAAGATTTTGTAGGCAATGTTAAGGAGACTTATCCCCCGATAGTTGGCGCAGTCAAAGGGGTCTCCTTTTTTGTGGATCGGGCAAACGATACTAAGATGCCACTAGTCGGGCATGCTTTCCTCCGACCATATCCTACAGCTGAGCTGGTGCATGCGCCCAACCAGATCATCTCCAGCTGCTTTGAACAGTTCCGCGGACAATCCGTCCGCTCCAGCAGCTTTGTTAGACTTCAGTCTCGATATCGCTACCTTGACTTCGTCTAGATCGCGAGGAAGGAATTCTCTTCCATCGTCGTCCATTGCGTGGAGTGGAACCTTCTGCCTGACAGCGGTATTGGTGTCCTCTTCGCCGTTTAACAGTCTGCAGAAGTAATCCTTCCAGATTCTCAGTATCGACTGCGACTCTACTACGAGTTGCCCCTCTTCGTTCCGACAGGCTTCTGTCCGATGTTTGTACCTTTTGGATAGTTGTTTCACCCGCTGGTAAAACTTTCGGACATTTTTCTGCCGTACCACGTAGCTGGGGCATTGATCGTATGTTCTTTCTAGGAGATCATAGAAGTCATCCTTGCTATCATCGTCTTTGTCCTCCGTTGGGGCGTAGGCGCAAATTAGGCTGATGTTGCCGAATGTTGCCTTGATGCGGATTCTTGTGAGGCGTTCGCTTATGTATCTAAAGCCTAAGACTTCTTGCCTAAGTCTGCCTCGAACAACAAAACCGCATCCAAACAATGCTCTTTGTAGCAATCGCCATAATATATGTCGCAGTTTTTCATCCTCTTTTTGCCCGGCCCATCCCATCGCACCTCTTGGATGGCGGTGATATCAGCCTTATAGGCTTCTAGGGCCTCCGCAAGTTCATCGGCTGCACGTGGTCTGTTCAGTGACCTCACATTCCACGTGCAGAACCGAAAATCGTTGTCCTTGTTTCGTTGTCCATGGTCGTCAGCAGTAGGGTCATCCGTATCCGAGGCTTGTTGCCGTCTCTGAACTATTGCGAGTTTTACACGGTGGGGAAGTTAACCCCACGCGAAACCTCCGAACCTGGACGACCGGGTCCTGGTTTAAACCCTCGGACAAGAGGTCGTTTAGTACATTGGTTCACCAGAGGTAGAGGTTATCCAGAGGGCGCCGCGGGGAGGCTGTATGTCAACTTGACCTGTGCATGTACAGGGATCGTTGCTGGCATCTCGCCAAGTTGAGAGCAATCAACAACTTTGCCTTGGATGCACAGGCCCATGCCCTCCTGCCCTCCATTCCTCCTGCCCTCCATTCCTCCTGCCCTCCATTCCTCCTCTCCTTGAATTCACCTTCAATACACGTCTCGCGAGGAATGCACATCAGTTTACCCTTAAGCCTGCTTTCGGACGCACACTGAAACTTAGAGACTCGTTTTTCAGCCGCGCCACTCCCCTTTTTAAGCTGGCGCTGGAGCATAAACCTCTGATCCTCGTCCTCAGCCAACATGCCTCTTCATCTACCACGATCTTGTGCTCGTACCTTCCAGATAAGCCCGTTCGGCGTATTTAGCTTCCTTTGCTGATGCCTAGGACACCGGAACCGTGGTCTTCCTCAACCGCGTTGTCCCTCGGGGTGGAGTCAAAGATTTTCCGGGCCGGAGCATTGCTGCGTCTTCGCTCGACGTGACCTAGCCATCTGAGACTAGAGATTCGAATTCGTTGGACCAAGACGATGTCGCTGTACAGCTCGCCGTTTAGTCTCCTCCTCCAAATATCATCCGTACATACGGGACCGAAGATAATTCGAAGGACTTTTCTCTCGAAGCAACCAGAAATATCCTCGTCTGCCTAGTTATTGTCCATGCATCTGTGCCATACAGCGGGACTTTCATCAACTATTCTTGAAATCATTGCGGGGCATAGGGCAAACTACTAGCATACGCCACCCCGCTCTAATGAAAATCTACAAAAATACCTTGCTAATCACTGTACATTTTTTTGGCTGAAAAATTCGATGTCGCCACTGTCGGCGGATGCTTTTCAACGTCTCAGAATCGATTAGTATACGTGAGAAAACATGGAAAACGTAATCAAAACATACACCTTGCATGAGTATCAGCACTCCATCCGATGCACTTGATACATACTCCTCTAACATTCCCCTACTGGACCAAGAGACTGTGTTCCGAAATGACCATCAGTCCATCGATAATTTTTAAGGCATTCATCTTCGAGAAGATATTCTCCAACAGCTACGCATTCAGATCGAACGGAATATCTGACTCTATTCCAAAGACCTCAATGTAGCCTTCCCCTTTAAGTTCCCTGTGTAGTGTTACGTCTGCAATTATAAGCTGGGTCTTACCAAGACGTCGGATAATTTTAAAGTAAACGCCATGTCAGTGAATGCCACGCACAGATACCTGACATCATCTGCAAAACCGACGAACTCATGTGGTACAACCTATTTTCAAACACTTGGAGTACATGTACTTTTTCTGCCGATCGCTGCAGAATACCATCTTCTCAATATATATTAAAACAAACCACAAATGACCAGAATCAGCATCAGCATCACCTGCCTGGCCAGCACTCAATCACTCCCTCTGCTCAGACTAAACACACCTACACTTAGGACGTCCATTTGGGCTCATTACAGGACACACGCAGAAAGCAGAAGTTACGTTGATGCCTCTATTCGTGCTAGACGAGGTACTCACATCCTGGAGCCTACATTTTCAACAAACTGCGCGATATGAAGGTGTCATAGCTAGCCGCTTCGTCATAAGCACCTACTGGTTCCAAGTTCAGAAGCAGTGAATCCGTGTGGCATCACAACCTGCTCACCTCACACGCAAGCCCTCCAATCCAACCTAACCTCCATCAGTTTGGAAGAAGTATGCACAAATGGCGCCATGAAATAACGAACTTTTATAGCAGCTTGTTCATTTTCTCTTCGCCATTACTGAGCTTGCCTCGAAAGCAAAAAATCATAAGAACACTGCTGCCAACTTGTCAGCTGGCATCAATTCCTCTGTGAGATGAACTTGAAATGAGTCTAGAGCCAAACCCACGTCAGAAAAGCGACGTAGTGCTCCGCAAGATATTCTCAAGTAAAAAATTCATTCGTGTCTAAACACCGACAGCGATGTCAGGTCCGAACGCCAACTTGGATGCCCCACTGTATTCCATAAACATGCATACGAGTTACGACAAGCATTGGTCACAGCATGGCGACTCTGACATTTCTCCAGCATGTCCCTGAAAAACTCCTGAGTACCCTCTTCATTGCATTCCATCGCAGCACCTCGTCAATATCAGACAGAGTTAAGGTGGATGAACCTACACTTCCGTCCACATTCTTCAATTGCCCCGTCAAGAGCCCCGTCATCTGCTTCACGAACATGGACAGGTGGACTGTGAGAATCCCCACCCGATCTCTGTCCAGTCTCCACTCACAGAATGTGACGCATCCATGGCAGATCAGAGGAGAAATCAAAAAAGACAAGTGCCTCCAGCATGTTGGTTCCGATCACCTTTGGGAAATCCCTCCGACAGCAAATTTGACTCTCAAATCACCTTCGACATGTGGTCGAAGGTTCACTTCTGCAGTCAAGCGCTCGCCCAGGTCGGTCCTCATCACCGGCCCCCTTTCGTACTCCGCACGCACACGGGCACACCCCAGATCTGAACCAAATTTTGAAAACATCTCACCACCAATCTCCATCAAACGAGTCAATTCTCAGGCAGCCACAGCCAGGCACGAGGTGACGCCCAAGCCACCGCACACCACTGCTCAAAATTCCAGCGATGCAGCAAGCCACAAAATGTTGCCATCGTTACGTGACAATGCCTTCACGTGCCTCCGTGACTGTGTTGAGTGTTCGTTATCGACTCTGACAGCCAAAGAGCAGCAGCCTCACACGAACAGTTGTAATGCAATGCCGTTCAGGAGTCAACGACAATCGTTCAACAAACGACACAACAGGCGAGCGTCCCACCGCCAGAGTGTGCACATGTGGCCATGTTCATCATCATTCATGCTTCGGAGGCAAATGCAACGTCAAATGCAGGTTAAACGGGCCCCAGGCCCTCCACCGCCTCGTCGTGCATATAATATTTCAATATTCGACACGAGGAAGCACAAATCGAAGGCACAGGGGAATCCGTGTCGGATCAATGTGCTACTTGGCAGCCGGTGTTCTGGGACACATTTAAATTCAGGTCGACTGCACTCCCCCACAATAGCACCGAAGGATCAAACGTACACAAAGGAGAACTCCGAACGCCGGCTGAGAGCTACTGCAAGCGGGCCGCCCAACACCTCGAGCGTCTCATGAGGCATTCGGGTTCGCAGTTCGACCGGTTCTAATTGGGATGCAACTGCAATTGAAGCCGGGTGGGATTCCATTCCATTCACCGATTCGAGGCGTTGCACTTGCGTTTCTTTTTTTCATTCATGATTGGCTGAGGCACTTATCTCGATGAAATTGCCGTCGGAATGCGAGTTAGACGAGGTTAATGATCCTTGTTTGCCGAAGCTGGCTGCAGGATGCAGACGTGCTTCCTTTGTCTCTTGAAAAAGTAAAGGACGATGAATGGGATTGAGGGGAAATCTGGGCGGGTGGATGTGCTCCCCTTTGAAGTGCTTCCTGGTTTGGATGAAGTTGTAAGCAAAATTGAAATTAGTTGACAGCTGCTTGCTGTGTGCGAAGACATTGAAGGATTTATTCAGAAGCGAATAAACAAGGCATTGCTTCGGGATGAATGAAGTTGAATGGCTGCACCGCACTATCAGCGTTCAGGAGTTCAAGGGAACTTGCTGAACGTCATGGAGGCAATGAAGCGAAATTAGTGAAAGAACCACAGTCAGCGCTTGTCAATGCCATGAAGTGACTATGCAAATGAAGATACTTCTGCTTATCAGTGTAAACTGGAGATGTGCAGGTCCCCAGATGGCTTCCAGTGCCAATGAATATTTTTAAGGCAACTTGTAGTGATGCTTCATTCTGCTATAAGCGAGCAACATACTCGCCTAGTGGGTATTCGAATTGACGGAAAGTAGGAGATTTGAATCCGACTCAGCACAGAACGTTTACGCCACGCTCTAGTGAACAAGCAGCAGGGGAACTCCATAAGAGGGGATTCTATCTCCTTTCTTCAGGAGAGTCGAGTCTTATCAACTTCTACTGATGGGGTTCAAGGTAACTGCCTATACTGATGACGTTGCCATTACTGCAGCTGGGAAGTTCATATCAACGTCTATACTCGAGCTAAATATAACTCATCACGAGTCGTGTCCATGCGAGCTTGCTTGAGTCACCTTGTCCCGGGTCTTCCGAGTTGCCGCCTTCCTCATGGAATAGCATCCAAGGCATGTCTTGCAACTCGTGATGGTGGTGATATTCGTGACACTTGACCAAACTATAAAAGGCCTTCCTGATTATAGATCTTCCGAGCTGTTGTTTGTCAGATCCAGCGTCTGTATGATCATGCATCCCCATGTCTCATTCCCGGCCACCCTACTGACACTAGAGAGTCATAAAGCCTCCTCTAGACTTATAATAATAATAATATGAGTGGCGCTACAGCCCGTATGGGGCCTGGGCCTAGCTTCTCAGCAACCACTCGTGTTGTGCGTGCTATTGTTCTCTCACGAGTGGAAGGGACCTACAGTTTACTGCCGAATCCGAACGGCCAAGTTTGAGAAGCTTTCTCTAGACAGGAAATACTCTTTGAGCATTGTCAGTAACTCGAAAGAGGTGGGGTCGTGAAAATTGTTTTCGTCGCACAGAGCAGGAATCGAACCTACGACGTCGAGGTTGGGGTCGACGCACATACCCACAACGCCACGGGCCACTCTCCTCTAGACTTATTGCCTTGCATTTCTGGCCGGATTTCATCCACACTATTCCCCCCTCAGGACTACGGGTCTGCTATACTCTGTGCCCTGAGTTATGGCAACTCATCTGTGTATGTAACTTCTCGTCGAACTCCTTTCAGGAGTGTCCCTTAGCTGCTTAAACAGCTTGGAAGTGCATCGGACTTCAGTGTAGCCGTCACTAAAAGCCCAGCCCCGACAACAACCGAGTCGCTGTAGGTCTTCCTGTTGTCTGTGATGATTTCTTGAACCCCGAACGTCTAAAATCACTTAGTTCTTTATTCATCCACAGTCACCACTCTAAGCGACAGTGTAGCGACTTTTGAAAACACTTCGCCAATCATCTTCTGCATGCAATAGAATGGTTGCAATTGGCTCGGACCTTTTGGATATATGCGGCACCTCTCTGTTAAGTTTCTCCCACTGTATATGTGTGAACAATCTTGGCAGAAGAGGCGCAGAGTGCACAACACCAGGCGATCATCAGTTGATATACATCAGATGAACGTCACAAGTCCGATGAACGATTGCCACAACAAGCGTCCAACAACTAGACTGAATGCAGAGTGGCGAGCAATGTTTCCCCTACGAGGGCTCTTTCTACCGTGGCTACATCTTTTCCACGGACAAAAGCTTGTCAAGTAGATGTCAATATCGAAAAAAACAGATTTAGTCCGTTTCACCAGGAAATACAAAATTCCTGCTTTCAATCCACCAAAGATGTGGGTAACCACCCTAAAACTAAGCAACTAGGCCTCATTCTGGACGAGATATTAAGCTGGAAACTCCATACCCAAGGGCGCGTCAAAGAGTTATGAACGGCTCTAAAACGCTATAGCTTGTAGACGCGTATGGTTCACTTGTTGTTTGTATCAGTAGTCGGACTTATATTAAAGTATGGCGCGGCGCGGTGTCGCAACCTCGTGGCCCGCTAGATAAAACCATCAACTGCAATATGCATCAGTGGAGAACTACTTTCAACCACTTCCATAGCTCTAAATACACTACTTGATCCACCGCCAATCGATATCTTCGGTAGACTGGCGGCTGGCAGCATGGCCATTCGGCTAAAGTTGTTCCATATGTAGCCGGCGCCTGGTTCCGGACATTCAACCAGCCTCAACAAACTTGGATCCCTACCATGCAACACCGACCTCCCGTCACCTAAGCTTATCTTCGAGAAGAACTTCTCAAGCAGTATACCCTCCAGAACTTACTAGACGTCTGCACGCCAGACCCTGTACAGTCAATCACTTGTTTTCACAGATGGGTCAATGATAGGCGAAGGAGTGGGTGTGGGTATCCTAGGTCCTAGGGTGTCTAAGGACCTCAATTTCCAACTACCAAATCATTGTAGCGTATTTCATGTTGAAGCCATATCGATCAAAGAAGCTCTATCCTCTATCCTAAAAAAACAACGTGAAATTAGGCGCAAACATCATCATTTGAATCTCAGAACCCTTATTGGCGTGTTCAACGGCACTGCACCATTGCTATACACTCCTGATTAGTCATTCCCCATAATGACTTCTGCACAAGCTGCAGAGACGAAGAGAAGGAGGAATCCATTGAAGACCTTCTCAGTAACTGCAATGCCCTCTCCTCTCGCAGATTCAGGCGCATAGGTGCGCTCTACTTCAACCACTTGACAGAGCGGAAGAATGTCGTCATCTCAAAAGCGGATGAAGAATACCTTGGCATCTCCAAACGAAAGGGCGTAGGTATGATCTATGATCCTTTTTGAGTTGATGTGTAATATCTGCAGTAGAAGATTCAAACTCGATCTATACGGACTGTAGAACGATATGGGCCTAGCCAGGACACTACGGATCCAACGTCTAAGATGGTAATGTGGAAGGCATGAACAATTCAGCCTCGGCCCGAAGAGTCTTTGACTACGAGTCTGGGGTACAACACAACAGAGAACCCCAGCGCCTCTAAAAGTTGGAGGACCATCATCCTACATGAAATGCGAGACTGCAGACAGCTATGACAATGATCGCGCTAGTTAGAGAGACTTGTTGGTTGAGGTCAAGGTCGACACCGGAATGTAGGGCCAAATAAATACACTCAGATAGATTTCTGTTTTATTACATAACCAAGACTTTATCTGTTCGATATTTTGTTTTGGACGAACCCGTGTAGAAGCAGACCGACGGTCTAGATTAAATTTCGGTTTTGAAATTGGTATTAGAACGGACTTGATAGGATTTAGATGCATCTCTTCTTGACCGGCAGTACATCTGTTTCAAGTTGTTGATCATAAGAGATGAAATTCGTCACGCAGTTGAATATCATCAGCATGCAAGCGTTCTGAAGAATGCCTAAATATGGATGGTAAGTCTTTGATGAACATGCTGAAGAGAATCGGACCTTATATAGAACCCTGTGGAACAACTTGCTCTACTTCAAATGCCCCTTAAACATTTTAGCGACTTACCAGAGAAAACGCTTCTGCTGTAGACTTCAGCACATGTTTCCGTCAAAATATTCTTATCCCTTTACACTAAAGTTAATCTCCTCTGTTCAACAGCTAGGACTTGACAAGTAATCTCACTCGCCATAATGTTGTCAAAGACTTTGACGAAGCAGGACAAGCTACTTTTTCCTCTAACGAGCCTCAGCCAACAAGCCACCCTAGCTAGCACGATCCTTAGTCTGCTGGTTCCACTTTCGGATGCACATTTGGTTGAGATCCTTCCCCCTTGTGTGCGCCATCGGCTTCGTGGTCGTCCTCTATTTCGTTGTCTCATAAGTTCGGAGTCGAAAACTCTTCGGGCTGGAGCACAATGAATCCGTAGACAGATGCTCAGGCTCATGTCGCTGTACAACCCCTACAGGAGGTGGTTGAACTTGAAACCAGAAACAGAAGCAACGATGGAACGGAGGACTTTTCTCTCAAAAGTGCCTTGTCTTCGTCACCTGATGTTGAGAATGTGCAGGCCGGCGCGTTTTAGAGCTGGTAAGGGATGAGCAAGGTCTAATATATCTCTCTCTAGCAATTTCGATTCTCTCGACTACTCAATCGCCTCTTGAGCCCAAAGAAACAGCTGTTGGCAAGAGTTATTCTGCGTTTAGTCTCTGTTCTAATGTTGTTTGTACTCTTTACTTGGGAGCTAATGTAGATGAAGTCCTTTACCACCTAGAGTGACCTATAGTGTGCCTATAGTGACGTTTTGACCGAGTCGCCGGTGTTGTGTGTCCTTTGTCGATGACAGCATATACTTTGTTTTGCCCTCATTCATTGCTAAGCCCATTTTAGCCGCTTCAGGTTCAATACCAGCAAACGCCTCATTGACGGCTCGCTGTGCTCGACCAAGCACGTCACTGTCTTCCGTCCAGCAGCTGAAGAGACTCTTGTCGTGGCGTCGTGTCTCTTTTGCTGGCTTGTGAGTTTTGCACAATCTGCGCCAGGACGATGTTGAAGAAATTACATGACAGCTTGTCAACTTGCCTAAAACCTTTTTTGACATTCTCGGCGAGCTCTTTACCGACATTTGTTTTTTATTACAACTAAGTACAGCACTTAACCAGTAATTTTCTCTTTCATCATTTGGACACTATTGACAGGTAACTCTTCAAAAAGAGTTCCTGTTAACACCGCAACAATGCGCGGGTGTAGACTATCGCACGAGATCAAGGGGTCTAGTCCTTTACCGACATTGATGCAGCAGCGAGAATTCTCCATCGTCATCCTGCACAACTAGGATTGTCAAAACTAGACATGATGTTATAGAGCTCTATATACGGCTTAAAGTCGATGAACAGGGGCTGGGTATCGATCCACATCTCTTGGGTCCTTTCGAGGTTCTGCCGTAGTGTGAAGATTTGGTTGGGGTGGATTTCCTCGGCCTGAAGCCGAAGTGATAAGGATATACCTGATTATTGGACGAATGGTTTCTGGCGCTGACACAAAATGGCACACAGGCACGGTGCTTAGGCGAATTATCCCTCGATAGTTAACGCAGTAGGAAGGGTATCCTTCCTTGTATATCGTGATACTGAGATTCTACTCGTCGCCTAGGTTGTGGGGGCGGAATGCTCTTCTATTATCGTTCATTGTGTGGAGTGGGGCATGGTTAGACGCGGAGTATGTTTCCATTGCGACAGGAATAAAACTGTCGAAGGTCCACGACTGCAGATAGGTGGATGTAATGCACTATAAGTGTAAAATGGGGGCAATTAGTTGGCTTAATGCCAACTGACTGACTGACTACCTGCCGATTGAAGGACTCCGTTGTCATTGTCTTTGATTCATCTGTTTCGCGTGAAATGCGCACAGTCTCACCTGGTTCTTTCTGGGGTAAATGGCATGCTACGTTTCTTTTTTAGGGCAACGTCAGGTTCACCAAACCTGGCAATCCCGCTCCAAGCAGACTTACATAACAAGAGCCCGAAATGAGTTCAAAAATCCCTCAAAAAAATTCCCTTCAAACGAAATTCATTCGCCTTTGACTTGAAAAGAGTGCCAATTTGTTCAAGCATCGCTCCACAAACGTCCAAGCATTTCCAAAGCCCGCTGTAATTCTTCTTATTTTTTGCCAGAACTTTTTTCCCCCACTCGCCCCTCATCAATTAAATCACCTCCATTTGAATCTGTATTCTAACACGGAACAAAAGAAAAAAACCCAGGATCCCCGACCCCATGCCTTCCAGAACAACGGACAAAATGCCAGCAAGAAAAAAAGAAAAAAAAAACAACAAAGACAACTTTTATAAAACAAAACTAGAAAACAAGTTTTGCACAGAAAAGCATTTCGTCACGCTTGCCCAAGCATTAATTTATAGATCAACAAAAAAGGACGAGCGAATACGCCAGCCACCCGGTGCCCACCTAGGCGCTGGGTTTTTGTTCACAGCTAACGCTGCATGCGGACGCGGGGCGGGCGATGCATGGAGCCCCTGGGTGCGGGCGTATGGAGGTGTGTGCGCCACCGTTCCGAGTCTGTTCGTACTTACTGAGCGGAATGTGGAGAAGAAAAACAAGTTAAATACTGATTACACAACTTTGTCTGAAGTTTTTTTTCCCCCACAGCATGCTCGTCGCATGGAAGGGTGGACTGGATTCGAGTTAGTTTTTTTTCCGCGAAGAAAAGGGTTAAACAAAGTTATTCCTCGAACATGGGGGAACAATCAAGTGGAGTTCTAACCTGAAAATATTATCATTTTCCATTCGCCGCTGTATTTTGAAAAGGGTGGCTGACAGGTCCCCGCCCCCATCTCCGGCTGAGTGCTGTTGATGTGTTGATGTCTATCGTGACCCCATTTCTGTTTTGCGTTCCCATTATATTCGACCGCAGTGATAGTCTAACACCATTACGGCCGCCACCACCTCAAGCCATCGTCACCGCCGACATCTTCTGTTATCCTTGGCCGCATGGACGTCCGTCCTGCCGTCGTCGTCGGTGTGCTGCTGCCTGAGCGTAGTTTCGTTTGTTATCCTGTCGACATTGTCATCGTCGTCGTCGTTGTCGATGAAAGGGTAAACTTTTCATACGGAAAGATAACCTATTAAAAATAATAAGCGATTAAGCAACTAACTGGCTCGGCATATCGCTTTCATCTCGTCGCCATTACTGGGAAAGCAGCCACTGCTGCTGTTCATTATCTCGAACTATTAAGAAAGGGGGTGGGCTTGGGCGTGGGACTGGGTGGAGGTGAAGCCGCCTAAGAACGGCGATCAAAGTGAACTTTGTGCGGCTGCTACGAGGCGCAATAGTAATCCTTTTGTCGCCATTAGGGTGACACCGGGTGGTGCGCTACTGCGAAGCCGTGGATACACAAGGACAATGGCAAAATCTTCTGTATTTCAATTATCTGGCATTTAAAGCTGAGTCCTTCAATAATTAACGCAATTCTTTAGTTGTGTCGGTTGAGCCGTGTGGCACTAAGCAAGCGGCCGCCTTAAAGTTTTGAAAAGTTCTCGCATGAACTCGCACGCGAGCAGATGCTGCGCCTTGGCTTGTGGCTGCGTGCAATGCGCTCGAACGTGTCCCTCGCATGTGGGAGGATCAAGGTTCGTTCAAGGCACACTGGTGGAACTTAATTACTTCGGATGCGATGCAGTTTATCTGTGATTAAGCTGCAGCCATGGGAATGCGGATGACTTTTGCCGGAGGGAAGTTCAGGCGGCCGCAATAGTTCGTTCGCTTTGGGGAATTCATTCGTCAGCCGGGGACTGGTGAGTTATGCAAATTAATGTTTTGACTGTCCCCCGGGGGGTGTGTCGTTCTTGTTTGGATTTTAGAGGAAGTTTCGAACTCGCCTGCAGTCAGTTGGGGAATGTGAACAGTTGGAGGTGTGTTCACTTCGCAAACAGAGTGACGGCAAGTTTTAATTGAATCTTGCTTTGAAATTGTTGTTCGGCTGCGTGTGCATTTTTGACGAAGTTAAGAAGTTTAACCACACACCTCGTGGCAGACGTGAGATTTATAACAACACGTTAGGTTAGGTTAGGTTGGTGGGTTGCTAGCGGAATCGCCAGCACAATTAGACCATTGTTGGTCCAGAGTGGTACACATGGTCAGACTACTACCACTGATCGAGAACTTCAGTGATATTGGCATTAATTTGATCCCAACGACGAATAGTGTCTGGACCAGGTTTGAAAAGGAAATAAAAGCACATTAACATTCCTTTCACTGTGGGATTCGAACCGAGGACCCCTCCAACCAAGCCCAGTCATTCACAGAGCATCACCATCCAGCCAACGAAATCTTAGTCGAGATCTAAGGCAGAAGAGACCTTGGCAGCCGTTGCTACTTCGGTTTGCCTGAAATCACGGTCAATATTTAATCGATACGTGACAAATGTACACAAAGAAGGATGACGTCAGATATTACGTCTTATCTGCCACGAAGATGAATGGAATGGAGCTCAAAACAGAGAGAACAAGATGTGGCTGTTGTTTGAAAGACTAAGAATCAAGAGCATTGGCATTGATGATCCATCTGCGATAGTCTTCGAGTTCGAGAGTTCCAGAAGGAGAGGGAATCATTTTCTTGACTCTTTTCGCTCATACTGTTGGAGCCTATAGAGGGATTGAGATAACCACTCTGGAAAGCAGACTGTTTCTCGCGTATTCTAGCGGCGTCCCGGAAAGTGTTGCACACGCAGTACTTAGAGTTCAAGCCGTTGTCGGCTATAAATGCCAATTTCGACAAAAAGCAAGCTTACAACAGTACCCTTACGCTATTCAGAGACGATTGATCTGGCATGAGTCGAAGGCGCCCTCCATGCGTTCTATGTGGCTGAGCCTGTGTAGTCGACCGATTTTTGCTCTCCAGACTACATCCACGTCTTTGTACAACTCTAAGAGTTAGCGGTTGTGTCTTCTCCTCCATTCGACTGGCAAGATGAGAGTTTTGTAGAGCATGATTTTGGTCCTTCGAGTTGGAAGGTTTGACGTCAGTTGCTTTGACAAGCCGAAAAAGCATCGTTTTCAGAGGGCAACTCTATGTCGGATCTCCACTCAGGTGCCATTCGTGTAGTGTACGTTTGCCCCGAGGTAGACAAACTCTCGTACAACATCGTAATTGTAGCTGTCGATTGTTATGTAAAAAGTTACAGTGGGTGTCAATCAGTCAACCATTGTTCGCACTGCTTGAAAATGAAGCGGAAATTAATCCTTCCGAGATGCAAGTAAGGACGGTTCTTGCACTCGTCTGGAGAGTAGTATTTCCACTTCTTAGTTTCGAGGCACGGGCTCTGGATAAGTAAGCGTGCCAACATATTTCTGTTTTCGGAGCTGACCCGGGATCAAGTTATTTTGGGCGGGCTGAAAACCTCAAAACTTGTGGCTCGCAGGGCAGAGATTCTTTCAATTTTTCAAGGGTTTACTGAGTAAAGGCCTTCACAATAAGGGTTTGATTTCTTAGAGCACAGCCCTCCACTTGAAAGCAAGCACTCTCTGTTTGGATTTGCAGAACTTCTGTTTTAATCTAACCCACATAATCTTGCACAGCAGCAGACCGCTAGTTCCTGCCACTTGCCTCTTAAACTCCTTCCCTGAGAAGGATAACCAACGGAAAGCCCTTTAAAAACGCAGCTCTGCATTCGTAATAAGCTGAACTAGAAAAAATGGCTTTCCTTGTGGCAAAGAAGTTTTCTTTTCCCATGATCTTATAATTTCCGGTAAAGCTCAAGTGGATTAACTTTTATTGCTACCGACACCATTAGTTCCTTAATTCAGATCAACTGTACAGATAGTTCGATGGTGCACCCTCCCAGCTAACTTCAACCGCTTCCATTGATGCTACACATTCTACGCAGCAAACCATGAATTCTTGGAATTTCAAGGAACAACAGAAATTACTTAGAACCATTGTCTTCCTGGAAGACGAGTCGGTTCTGAAGACGTTCCTCTGACTGCGTAAAATTACACGTGTGTGAACTGTGAACCACCATCAGCAAGCGAAAACTGAGTCAGTGCCAAGGAAACATTCGTGTAAATTCAAGTAAACGTAACCCCATCTCAACTCAAACATGATCCGGATTTCCGCCCAATCAATTCCATTCAATCGCCTCTCCCCCTCTGACGGTGCTTTACAATTATTCAAGAGTCTTCCCGAACCGTGTACATTTCAGTTTAACGAAACAATTCCCCCCGAGTTGTTGTCACGGATTTGACGGAGGGTGGCCTGGTGAAGGAGTGGGGCCTTGGATACCGAGAAGTTGTGTTACTTTAGAGCTGTTACAACAGTCTCTTTGAGTGGCAGTTAATCCTGCAGTACGCCTGTGAGGTCCAACCAGTCTATCGATTGTTCGACGGCGGCGGCGGGAGGGGCGAGTAGGTTGTGGCATCGGAAAAACAGCTTAATGCAAATGATTTCCATTTAACAGCCACTCCGACCGGAGGCAGTGTGCAGCATTAGCCGGCGATAACGTGCTGTGTCTCTGAAATGGAGCCCAGTTTGCACTATCCGTTCCTCATCCGAGCCTAAGTCCTCTTAATCTTTATTGCGCTGGAGACAGATAGCAGGACAGAAACTTGGCAAGCCCAGCAGACACACATTTGCCGACGTAGGCGGAGGCTGTGATCGAATTTATTTACATTTACACCGCCTAATGAAGACTGAGTGCACTTTAGAGGGATTTTTGATTTCGCTACGGTGCTGTTTGCAGCAGGCTGTGTGGTGGGGTACCGGTGATTCTTTTCAATTTAGGCTGAGGTTATGGACTATTCTTTGTCATCATTCACAGGTTGAGGGGGAATTGATTGAATGATTGAGTAGGTTTCTATGGGCGAAATTAAATGAAATGACTGCTACTGACAGAAACAGGACAGAAACAGTTGCTGCATAAGATTTTAAGTCAAAAATGCAAACTGTTCCTTTTTTTCGTTTAAGTCGCGCAGGAAGCCGAGCCTTACTCCTCCAACGACCCTCTTGTTGTGACGGGGTTCGCCCACATCATACGTGTGAGTTTGTGCCGACTGCGAATGGCTACACTTGATTAACCTTGCTTCCATGCTCCGCGACTCAAGGAAGATGTTGTGTCCACCACGAGCTGTGGCCCTTTAGTTCAGCTATAGAGAAGCCTAGTCACCTGCTGCATCACTCTCTCTTTCCCTCTCTTTATGTTATATCCCCTTGTAAATCCTAGGGCCTCTAAAATGCTTTTGCGCCATTGAGAGTGGATTCTGGAAATGTGCCTCAGCTACCCCAACTTTTCACAGTTGCCGCGCCTAGATTTCAGTCGTTCTGCGCCACATTCTTCTAGGACCGCTGCGTATCCTTCTGTCTGAGAAAGCGGGTTCCATTGCGTCGCTTGGTTAGCTATGGAACTGACACCCTTTCGGCAAATGTGAGACGTATCCTCTGCCACTTTCGTCGACGAATGGCTGGGCCCGTAAGTTCATGGCTCGTTCTTTGACACAGCTGTCCGTTAGAGGTACGTCTTGTCAAAAATAACCTTGAAATGTAGGGTAGGCTGAATTGGCGTTACAGCTTGGTGTGGACTTGGGCCTCAACCAACATGCCTCTTCAGCCAGCATGTGGGGTAGGTACCTACTGACAAACGCTTGCAGCTTCCTTGTGATTGTAGTGGGCACAATCCGGGTACCACATCCATATACAGATACAACTGTGGAAAGAAACCGTCGTAGCATGCATTACTTCGCTAAAATGTGAATGGCATCCCAAACGCTTGGCTTATACGGTTGCCTATATCCCCTTCGATCCCGGCATCGGTTGAGGCGATACTTCCAAGGTATTGGAATCTCTCCATCTCTCAACCGTCTGTCCAGAATCCAGTATGGATGCTTATGCTGGAGACGCACGACCCTCAAAAAGGAAAGGATTCAATATGACCTAAGTGTCCCCACCGCATCTACCCACAAGCCTATGACAATTGGACTTGGACCTTTACGTGCTCGGCCAAAGTAAGCGACATGCGGAGTAAGCCTCTGGAAAAAAAAAATCTCTAATCTAATGGAGGAACAACATACAGCAAGAGATGCATGACTGAGAGAGAGCTTAGCACCTAGTATGCGAACTCCGAATACCTGCCCACGGTTATAACGAGTTATAAGAGTTTGGTCTTAGGCTCATCATTTTTGATTTAGCCGAGTTATTTTTCAGCCCAACGACGTCTGATTCCCTGTCATTTCGTGAAGGTCCATTATTCGGTGAGACAGAAGGCATCGTCAGCGTAATCAAGTTTTTTTTTTAAGTTTAGAGTCCAAATGGCCGCCGCGACCTCGGCGGCACACCTCCATCCGATGGTCAAAATGTTCGATGACGCTGAAGCATAATTGAGGTTCTATGCCGTTAATGTACTGAATTATCTCATCCTTTAGCTCTTGAATTGTTGCCGGCTTATCGACGTACATCTTTTCTTTCAAATAACCCCAAAAAATGCATCGGTGTCAAATCACATGATCTTGGCGGCCAATTGACATCGCCACCACGTGAGATAACACTGCCATTGAATTTGTCGCGCAAAAGAGCCATTGTTTCGTTAGCTGCGTGACAAGTGGCACCGTTCGCACAAGTTCGTTCTCATTTCACGATAGCGATCACCATTCACAGTAACTGCCTGACCGGCCTCATTTTGGAAAAATACGGCCCGATGATGCCGCCAGCCCATAAACCGCACCAAACAGTCACTCTTTGTGGGTGCATTGGTTTTTCGACAATCACTCTTGGATTATCATTCGACCAAATGCGGCAATTCTGCTTATTGACGAATCTACTGAAAATGTGCCTCATCACTGAAGGTGATTTTCTTCGAAAATTGATCATCCACTGTTGCCATTTCTTGGCACCATTCTGAGCATTGACGGCGCTTGAAATGGTCTTGAGTCAATTGCACCTTGAAAGCGTGTAACTGCATGTTTTTATGCATAATGTTAATCAACAACGAGCGTGAGAGGTGCAATTGTTGGGCACGACGACGAGTTGAGGTGGATGGTTTTTCAGAAACACTACCGCGAACAGCAGCAGTATTTTCTGCAGTACGAGCTTGCACTGGTGTTTTCACATCTCTTACAGACCGGTTTCCTCAAATTTTTGCACTATTCGATTGCACGCACATTTGGACGATTCAATTGACCATTTAGGTGTGGTTCACATTCAACATCAGCCCTTAAAATTTAACCACAACCACAGATGTGGAGGAGTCAGTGTCGGCGTTGACTGCCGACCCCTTGGGGGTAGTTTCAGAAAACAAGAGTCAGGCCCCCATGGCTAATTCCATTTTCTGGACTGATGTACGCGACTGTATGTCACACTTGGTGGTGGCCATATATGTGGTATTGACCGTGGTATTCTCATCAGAGTCGCCATAGATCGATTCTTTTTGCTCCAAAGCAGGAACAGAATTTGATGTTTTTAGATATTCACCAATCACAACTTTTTTAGTATCTTGTGAAAATTTGATTCACACGAAGGTTTGGGAAAGAGGGCATCACCAGGTATTCAGAGTTCGCATACTAGGTGCTAAGTTCGCTCTTAGTCAAGCATCTCTTGGCGTATGTTGTCCTCCGCTAGATTAAAGATTTTTTTCAGAGGTTTACTCCTCATGTCGCTTGCTTTGAGCGAGTTGCAAGACCAAGGGTCATAGGTTCGTGGGTGGATAGGGTGGGACCACTTAGGTCATACTGGATCCATTTTGATACAGGTAGAGAGTCATACATCTCAAGTGTCCACAAAGCATCCAATGTTCGCAGTTGAACAAGCTTAAGATGTTGCACCGATTATCTCGCTGTAGTATTCGTTGCCCGGCTGAGGCAGTAAGTCTTCTTGTACTGGTTTCTCGATAGGGATCGTCCACATAACTTTGCCCTATGAGTCCAGACCTGACCACCATCTCTTCCTTATTGGGGGTTGTGGTGCGAATTTGGAAGCTTCTACCTACGGACACTTCAGTCGAACTTGGGTGCGGAATGCTGGCGAATATGCTTCATTCTACAGTTGATCCTCATCCGATAGGTGTAGGATCTTTCACTAGGTGTTGAGTAGAGCATCTGCCACCTATAAGTTCTTTTGTGATTCTGTAAACGGTTCTGTTGTGGCACCGCAGCGAGGTGCTTCTTCTGCTGCGCGGTCGCTTGTCACGTCTCTTGCCACGCTGCAGTTCCCTCATCTTCATGCAATGTAGAGACTCTAGCTCGATCCTCCCTGCTGCTGGAGCTGCTGTAATTCGATCACCAGGTATCCTCGGAGAGCCACGTACTATGACTTCTCTGTCATCGACCGACAATCCTTTCATCACCTGATGTGAAAACAACTTTTCACAGCACGTTAATCGTATTGGATGGTGGCGGGCAGTGAGCTGCAGATTCTTTCCACTCGACGTGTGAGATGGTCCCTTAGTTTCTGGTGCACTGTGGGAACTCCTAGTAGATCTACCGTGAGCTTAGGTACTCTAGTGTCTTTCAACCTTCGAGAGGCAGCTGTGTGTGATTGGACTTTAGCTATCAGAAGATTCTGATTTTGTACCAACTCCACGTCCGCTTTTCTTCTATTTCGGAGGTCTAGAAGACTACTTCTAAAACGGCGACTGATGGCTTGGGTTGGAAATTGCTTGCCTGTCTCAGTCTCTCTCCCATGGACCGCATAAAAACCCAACCCATAACAGGGTGTCATGACAAGTCAACTTTAATGAAAAACACCAAACCAAAATCCGGGCACAAAGCTGCTTACACAAGCATCACCCCATACCGCTCCTTGTGACCCACCCACCAGACCCCTCAGGCGCAAAGATTTCTCAGCAAACACCCACGTACTCCTCGTCGTTGTCGCTTCGCGGCACACTACTTGTGAAATTGCAGCGCATTTTCAAATTAACAACAACAATAAACTCATGAATTCTCAGTGTTCTCAGAATTCGCAGAATTTTCAAATCAAATTCCCAAAAATTTATTTGACGAAATTTTGAGAATGGCATATGCTAATTATCCCCCGCGAACTGCTATCCTTATCGGATACCAGCCAGCCAGCCGAACGTGTTACCAATAAAATGCCGCGGTCTTTAATTATCTTTGGAATTGGTCGTATCTTCGTGGCAAGGGGGAACCCTCAACCCTCAACCCACGGCGCCACCGCCCCTTTGTCGTCTAAACATAACTTATAATACAAGGCACTAACGGCCTTTGGCAGGCGTTGCCTTTCTCGCAACCGAGTGCGACGCGCCGGCCGGAGGAACGGAGGCAATTGGAGCCGGCGCGCCATTAAGGATCGTTGGGGTTTCGTTTTACGATTATTTTAAGAAGACAAACAGGCGCCTTCGTCAGCTTTTAGTAGTTACATTGCCACGATTACATTACAAATTAACACAATAAACCGGGCCTATGTGTGTGCTATGCGCCGTCAACACACATCCGGTCGCTGTGCTATGTGTGCGCAGTTAATGTTCATGTGTAGCACGTGGGGCATATCGATTGCACGGGGCTCTATGTATATCATACAGGATATGCCAATTCATTTGTTTGTTTATATTTTCTCTTTTGTCTCGAGAATTCATTTGTGTCGTGTCGTGTGTGTCGCCTTGGATGTCGCTGGAGCGGGATTTATTGGAATTAATTTTGACGAGAGGTTATTTTTGCGACATCCGTGGGCGCATGTGGGGCAACATGGCTTCGTTACGACATTCTGGAGGGGACTGGGTGTGAACAAAGGTCAGGCGAACCTTGATTGATCTTGATGCTGCGAGGGCGTAACATGGAGGCACCTTTTGCGGATGATGTAAATGCGAAAGGTCGCCACTAACTAACTTTGCTATTTTTGAACCATGGCGCTTTAATTCATGACATTATGGGACACTGTTGTGGGGGGTTGGCGAAGTCGACACACTCCTCGCACCAGCTGCCTCAAATGACTATGAAATGACTTGGGGATGATCCGCACTAGGCCTTTCGGCTTAAGACGATGTTCTCCTATATTCGATGCAAAAATTCTGTTACATGGTACATTTATTAAGTTAAAAGATAAAATAAAATAAATAGCACTATAATCACCGTCGTTCCCGTACTGATTATGTACAGATCGCAATCACGAACTGATCGTACAGAATGCCTTTCGTAACACCTAAGTTCTTTTCTCTTTCTGGACTGCTCTTCAGCCTGTGTCTCCAGAAACATGACGCCCAGTTAGTTCTTCGAAATGTGCGTCTCATGCTGGTTGTGGTCCTTTTCCAGATGTGTGTTCCACGTTAAGCACAGACGTCATCTATTACGTAGTCCCACATGCCCGGAGTCAAAGATCATTGGGCCGTGTCCACGTCAAAAATATGCTCTTCGTGAACCAGCCGATTTATGCGATGGACCTAATGATGCGTGGCTTCACACATGCATAGTTCGTGGCTGAATTTCTCCCCCAAATGACATCAACTGCATACAGAACCTTTCCCGCCAATAGACCAAGGCCTTCTTTAAACGATTCTGTTTGTCAAAATATTGGGAAAAAATGCATTCTTTGGTGAGTGTATGGTCATAAGTTCGTACCTTTTCAACAATCACCAAGAGAACAGCATTGTCTTCGAAGAAGCTGCATTTGTTCGAAAGAACCATCGTATTAGAGAGGTATCTATCAATGTGACGAAGACCAAGACCGAAGCATATGTGATGGCTTTCTCTCCTTCTCGAACCAAACGGCTCGGATTAGAAGACCCTCTTAGCTTTAGCGTTACTTTTCATGCGATCGAAATATACAAAATCTGAGTATGCCATGAATAGTGTTGATTCTTATATTTTAATGTGATATTACTCTTGTAGGCACTATGACTTAGACTTCCTTCTTAGTGGCAACTCCGCACGCCTCTTGTATGGTACATAATGGTGGTATAAGTTTGAACATCATATTCGCGAAAGATACAAAAGTTTGTGGTCGGGTTAGTGGATTTTTAATTTTCAATGCTATACAAGAGTTGAGGGTAAGTCATCCGCTCTTTGCAGATGATTCGGTTATCCTCACATCCTCCCAGACCTAACTTAAGCGCTCACTCAATAGGTTTGTGAACGTATGTGCAGATACTGGAATGAAGGTCAACGTGGAGTAATCAGAGGTTATGATAATGACCGAAATGCCTTTGCAATGCCATCTATATGTGAGTGGAGACCCATTGAAGTAGGTGAAGGGGTACAAGTGCCTCGGAGTCTTTTCACTAGTGATGGGAGGTGTAATACTAAGCTTTCCTGAAGGATTGGCCAAGCTGAAACAATATTGAAACAGCTTGGCGAATCTCTAATCAGAAAGGCCGAGCTTGGTGTCAAAGTCAATTTATCGATTGTGAACTCAGTATTTGATCCAACTCTCACCCATGGTCATGAAAATTGGATAATGACCGATAGAACAAGAGAAACAGGGCAGTGCACGTGGAACACAATGGCTAGCAGCTTCTTATTCGAACGGAAAGGGATATGCTTCGATGGCTTGGACACGTGGCACGAATGTCCCCATCATCACGTCCTCCAAGGCGTGCCTTAAATGCGACGCCATCAGAAAGGCGTCTCATTGGAAGACCCAGGACGTGTTGGTTGGAGCAAGTAAAAAAAAAACTCGCCTGGCTGCGAAAGAAAATAAATCCTTAGGAGTTAGAGTCGATGGCGGATGATCAAGTGGCCCGGAGATCTCTAGTGCGTTCTTTACCCCCGTTATACGTTTCGTAGATCATAAGAGTCAGAAAATGATGATGATGATAATATGATATGTACGTGGAATGCATTGGCCGTCATCGAAAATTGACAGCCAGGTATTTTTTTGGACTTCATAGTTGATCTTCCAACTGCCACAGCGGCCTTACTAGCCCTACCTACCTACCTCCGTCCACCTTTTTTTTAGTTTACACTATGGTTATGTACCCTAACGTAATAAAACGCTTCGTATGTAAGTTTGCAAGTACGTCACACCTATACCGAATGTGATCGAGAAAGGCACCATGAGATTTATTGAGTTGGCGGTGAGTACTGGTACGTTGCTCACGCGTCCTGCGTAGTCTCTATTCGAATCCAGCTGGAATTGTTCTATTTTTTCATAGGCAATGCTAATTTGTTTTGCAAAAACGCTTTTTAGATCACTGTGCTGAGCAGTCCTACCTGCGATTATAGATTCGCAAATCAGTCCATCACTATTTAACCTTGCAACGGTTGTAGCATGAGGGCGCTAAGGACAATGTATGTTAACTTAACCTGTACATAACCAAGGATCGTTGCTGGCATCGCAGCCAATATAACAGCGATCAGTTACTCTGCCCTGCCCACCCATGATTTCAAGCTAAAATTGAATGCACTTCATCCTTTTCAGTGGATCAAAAATTCTACAACAGGAATATAGAGGAAAAAACTAAAGAATGTTTCAACATAGCATTACTTACTTATTTACAAGGCGGGCGACCCATGAAGGGTCTGAGCCTGAGCAAATTGCTGCCTTCCATCGGTGACGGCCCTGGCACTCTGCTTCTAGTCATCAAGACCAAGCTGGCTTCCATCCGCTATGACTTGGTACACCGGAGGTTCAGCCCTCTTTGCCTTTGACCCTCTTTGCTAGAGCGTTGTTGTCTATGTGCTCGATGTGGCCTAGTCAGTGTAGTCGACGGAAGCTTGTCTTCCGGCTAACATCCACATCCTGGTACAACTCGTTGAGTTCGCGGTTGTACCTTCTCTATCATTCACCTGCCTCGCAAACGGGCGCATATACCCGACGTAGAGTTTTACCTTCGAAGGTTCCAATAATCTCTCTGCAGTTTTGTTTATCCCACTTTCGGGTCCATAAAGTAGGACTGCAAGAATAAGAGTTTTGATTTTGATCCTTCAAGTCAGGAGTAGTTCTTTATAAAACATAGCTGCTGCCCGTGAGAGTGTGCAGGAGAAGCCGAGGCTGTTGCTGTCGCGGCGCCAGCAAGAACTCGGTCTTTCGCAAACCACGGCATCGCCTTTGCAGCAGTTGGAAACTGACCTTAATACATATTAAAAAATCAACTTCAATGACAAACCCATTTTTGCATGAGTGCCTACATCGAAATTCTCAAATTCGGCGAGACACCAATCTACATGAGAATTAACAGCGCCCGAAAATGTTAGTGTTTGGTGAGCTGCCACATCGGCGGTGGACAAAGTGCTTTATCCTTTACTTCGAATTGTAGCTGTCGATTGTTATGTTTTGGTCTGGTGGTTCGATGGTTTGCGGCGACGTATTTCTCATTATCATTATTGTCAACAGAAAAATTATGTTGGATCTCCCTCAAGAATTCAATGACACATTTTTTAACAAATTCAGTTCTCACAACGAGCACACAAAAGATGTTGCTGCTCGTACGCCATTTGACAGATGACAGTGACGACAGTTTACAGATCGGCTTACAATCCACCCGAGAGTGACTGCTGGTATTTCAGAGACTATACAAAACGAATTGGTACGACGGACAATGACCGAAACACAATATTGCGTTGCCGATGGCATCAGAGTTGCCTTCCAGTGCGTCAAGGTAATTTCAGACCTCTTTCATCGCGCAAATATTACGAGGAAACATGTGAGCGGTGACGTGGAAATAAACTCCTATTTGTCTCAATTTTCCGAAATTCAACATAATTTCAGATTTAAAAGGGAAAATAAAGCCAAGGTTTGAATTTCATTGGAATTTCATTTTTTCTCGACACCGAGTCAGAAATCTGCACCAGAACAGGTATTAATGCGGGATCATAAATGGTTCCGAGAATACATTGAAATAATGCACATTTATGTACAAAATAAGTCGTCTTTGATGTTTTTCTCGCAACAAGCCCAAAAATGAGACGAATGCAAATGTAGTCCAAATCAGATCGGATCAAGGACCACAAAATTCGGTTAACGTTGAACCATGGCGACTGATGGTAAGCGAATACTGGTAACATTTTTTCCCATTTTTGAAGAAGCATGGACTAATGGCATTACAAGACAACACTGCACAACATACAGTGACTTTTTTTGGATCCACAGGTGTCTGGGAATGTTCTGATAGGTTGGCGTCTTCAGCGAGTTAACCTCTCTATGTAGATTCAATGCTGTGCTCTCAATGAACTCGAACGATATGAATGACAGATAGATTGTTTTAAAGCATTCATTTAAAGTGTGGATAGAGCTTTCGACATCTGTCACAGAGCGAAAAAAGGACTATTCCCCAAGCGCCTCCACTCCTAACCAAGTGTGTGTAAGATTTCATCGACATTTTACATTCGTTGTAACATCGTTTAAAGGCACTGTTACATCGGTTTCGCACTTCCGCGCGATCACGATCGGAAGGATGCCTGACCAGCCGTGGTCTCGATGTTTATATGTTTGCTCCACGCGATTGACTTTTCGTACGATCAGCCACCTGTTGAATAGCAACAATAAGGTGGTAGTCCGCTTTTTGTTTGGAATACAATGTGCTGTGAAATTTGCGCGCGAACCAACGCACACCACCGACTTTACTCATGGCAACTTCTTATCTTCTAACGACTTCCATGTCAAACGTCTTTGCTATTTCTTGTCAAATTTCGCTGTCTATCAAAATGCATAAATACATATTATTACCCTGGTCTAGGATTTATTTACAGCATTAAGTAAATCCGTGGCCCGTGGCGTTGTGGGTATGTGCGTCGACCCCAACCCCGACGTCGTAGGTTCGATTCCTGCTCTGTGCGACGAAAACAATTTTCACGGCCCCACCTCTTTCGAGTCTCTGACAATGCGCAAAGAGTACTTCCTGTCTAGAGAAAGCTTCTCAAACAAAGCCGTTCGGATTCGGCATAAACCTGTAGGTCCCTTCCACTCGTGAGAGAACAATAACACGCACAACACGAGTGGTTGCAGAGAAGCTAGGCCATGGCCCTCTGCGGGCTGTAGCGGTACCCTTACAACTTCAGGCCATCTGCAAAGCCACTAATTCCAATTACCACTTCGGCCAATTCAAGGTCATGGAACCATAACTGGCGGAACTTGGGACAAACCAAAACCAACCTTTACAGCTTTTTTTAGACTCGACTTTACTGGGCCCATGGCAAGCATTATGATAACTTTGAGGGCCACTGTGGCTTGTGGCTCATAAACATGCCCCTGCGACTTCAAAAAACCCCATAACGGGGCCAAATGGCGTAATGTCGGTGACCAGTTCACATCCCCTCAACGTGAGATGATCATGCTATCGGATCGGCCGTTCAGAAGTCAGTTGTGCGGCACGTAGAACCTTCGTATCCAAGACAGGTTGATAAGCCTCGATCTATAGCGCTAGCAATTGACCGCCAATTGACCGCTGATGTGGCAGCTCAAAATCTACGCCAAACACTGACTTTTTCGGGCGCCATTGGCTTTCATGTAGATTGGTGTCATCCCAAATTGGAGACTGTTTTTTTATGTAGCCTCATCCGTGGTAAACAAACCTCTCTATAACAACCAAGGTAACGCTTTATAAGACCCTAATCGTCCCAGTCCTTCTATATGGCGCGGAGATATATCGAAAGCGGATGAAGCTGCTCTTGATTGCTTCGAGAGGAAAATTCTTCGTGTGATTTTCGGTCCCGATTGCATAGATGGGGAGATATAATGACGAACTATGCATGCTGTTCATCGACTTCGACTTAGCCAGAAGAGTGAAGATCAAACGATCAAGATGGCTAGGTCATATAGAGCGGATGGAAACCGTGGCCGGCCCGAAAAGTCTACGAATTCAACCCCGATTGACCGCGCAGTAGAGGAAGACCTCGACTCAGGTGGTGCACGCAAGTTGAAAGGGACCTCAACCAACTATGCGTGCGAAACTGGAGACAGCTAGCTAAAGATCGAGCTGGATGGAGACGCTTGTTGGTGGAGGCCCAGGTTTACCTCGGACTTTAGGGCCACCTTATGTAAGTCAGTAACTCATCCACCTTATCGCTGAAGATGATTTTTCGAGAAAAATTAAGGCCAGTTTTCAACTGCTGTAGAACCCATTCAGGGAACAGACTTCGTTGTCTATGATCGTTTACGTTGAGCTGAAGGGTCAATTGTTTCTTGTACAGGTGCAGGTCCAAGTCATGATGCAAAGGTCGCAAATGTCGTGGCTCGTGAAAAACCGATTTTTTGTGAGCGTCGCGACATCAACAGATTCGACTTCAACTTGCACACTCCCACGGGCAGTGCCGACGTTTTGTAAAAACAAGGTAGGATTTGTGTGGCAACTTTGAAACCTATACCAGATACATGCTGCTGTCCAGGATGTCCAGGCTGAACCTAGAAGGAATCTAGGTTCTGTGAAAACTAGATCATGATAATTATCTACCCAAGGGCAGTGATTCCTCTCTTAGACTTCAAAACGTTTAAAGTTCTTATGCCCATAAGAGGGGAATGGAACAAAAGCATGAATGACGATGCCAAGAAAATCGTATACAAACGGTTCGATATGACAAAATGGAGCAGGAACAGGCATTACCGGATCCCGAGACAAATTCTCAAACATAAGTCTTTGCCAAAATAGACCAATACATTGCATCAACAATAGGAACTTTATTTGGGCGCCAGGAAATAAAAACCACGATTGCAATGAAAAGCCAGACGTGCAAGCAGTAAGAGGGGCAAATCCACCTCAGTTTAGCCAGGGTGACATACAAAAACATTTAAACAACTGCTCGAATAAATTCCGATTACAATTGTGGAACAATCAGAGGGGTTCGATCCCAGGCGAACATAGGATGCCCTAAATCTGATCAAAGCATGGAATACCTACTCGTTGATTCAACAAAATCATCTTAACAAGAACAGAAAGCACACACAGTAGATATATCGTGGTCATGGTGCAACACATTGTATCTTAACAAAACGGCCACTTGACACAGCTCGGATACAAATAAAAAACACCCCAAATTTCCATTCAACACAGCAATTGAGGATACTTAGATAAAATCACAAGCAAACTAAGCACGGTCGCCTGAGGTACACCAACAATCGGGCGAGTTGTCTCCCCCTTAAAGCCATACCTTAAGTGGTGATGTACATAATTCCTTCCACTGTTCGACAGTCCACAGATCATAAATTCACCCTCACCGTGGGCATTTCCGTTTTTGTCTCGCCCTATTCTATTCAAACATTTCAACGGCAGGTGACAGAATGATACCGCTGCCGTGGTTAACAACAATATCCGCAATACCGTCAGCACAACAATGGAATACACAATTCACTGATTCATCTGCACGTGTACATAATTCAACTGTAACAATCGGAATAACAAATTCTCTCGAAAGTTATAACTACCTTCCATCTCGGAGATTTACTGGTCACTTTGACAACGTGTCGGTGTCGTGACTTCCCATCACCAAGAGCGGAAGTCATTAAGGAACCGAAAAAAAAAACACCGAAAACACGACAGCCAAACACAAACCCACTTCAAAGCACCCAACATAAGGGTCCAACAGGACGGAGGAGGGAGTGAGGGGTTGAGTGAGCGAATGAATGAACCCCTAATCACAGGGAATTGTAAATTTCATCAGTAACAAAAATGAACAGCAGTCGGCTTGGATGCCACCATGCCAGCGCAGACATGCCTCAGAAGGAAGTAGAAATTAAAGTTTTATAAACCCTCCCCTCGGCGAGTTGGCGGGTATCTGCAAACGGCATCCGAGAGATACGCGCACAGCGCCACCACCGCCATGCAGCCAGGACCGTGGCAATGCTGTAGCAATTTTCTGAAATCGTAAAAGTAAAGATGGTGATTTGAATAAATTATTGAGATTATTTAGGAAGATTTTGCGGTTAAATAGGATACAGAAGGATGTGTCGGTCTGTGATGGGATGCCACGACGCCACGATCCTGGCTTGAGCTAATTCCCCAGCGCTTTGCCGTCAAATCATCGGGAAAATACGCGCTGCCATGCGATTTTTAGCTTCAATTAAAATGCGAATAAAAGTTCCTCTGCGAAGTCCTTGTAAAAATCCCACAGCCTTTCCGGATCCAAACGCGCACGCACATGACGTGGCATCCTGCCATCGGAGCGTCTGTGTATAATTGAGATGGAAAAAGTGTTTATTAGTCCCGCATAGCGGCGTTATTACTAAGTTTCGCATGACATGCTAGAAGTTGCCTCATCTGACGGCGTTCCCTGGAAAGGACGGGGAAAAAGTTCAAGACACACGCTTTAGGTGGTTAAACTTATGCGAAGGATTGTGGAGTTTTTGCTTATTTTTCTATTTTCGCACAGCACTGCACTTTTCCCGGTTGCGACGCAAGTTGACTGCCAAGCGGAGGGTAGGAAGCCGAAAAAGTTTTGCTGGCGAAAAAAACGTTGACGAGAAATTATGTCACGGTGCATGGTGTAGTTTGCCAGGAGTTTGGCGGAGTCGTGCGCGGAGAATATAATGTTCAGAATTAAATTTGAATATTTGCTTAACTGAGGAATCTTCTGGCAACAACCGCTGAAGTTTGCAAAGTGAAAAAGTTAACGTGGAGAAAATTGCAGAAGCATTGACAAGTTGAGATTATATTTTTCATCATGGCAGGGTGGGCGATGTGTTATTTACATCGGTTCAAATTATCCTTGTTCTGACGTCGCGATGTCTGCTCAAAATGAGCACATTTTGCAAGGTATGGGTGTTCCACAGCTACCCTGTGGTGGTTCTGTACCGGGCGCCAGTTATCCTTTTTCTGTAGATGACAACGGTAATGTACTCAATTTGGGTCTAGTTAGAATAGACTTGTTAGAAAACAGTTCAGCTGGTTGCATGTTGCCCCTTATGTGGCTCTCTGTCGCCAAGTACACAACATGAACTGACCTTGCGACTTGGCAAATACATTTTGACCACAAATTAGATCTAGCTTGAAGATGTTGCCAATTTTGAATTAGACGCAGGCATCCTCTGTTGTGCTGTCTAACAACCTCGGAAGCGCAGGTCATTCGAGTCGGCGCCAACTTGTTCATGCACTCGCTGAGCCATCTAGCCTTGACTGGCTAGATACCCCTGCAAAAGATCGAGTTGCACAGGTTAGAAGAGTTTTTGAAAATTGATGCGTCGCTGAAGGATGCAGGATGTCCTGTCTGGAAAGAGTCCAGAAATTGAGCCCTTTCTAACAGTGTTCTCACTGACTAACACTTGTACGCGAGAGCGTTGGTTTCAGCATGTGACAAGTTCATCAACGCACTCTTACAGTTGCAAGAGTACTGAAAGATCTCGACGCACACAAGGCCGCAGGCCAGGATTATATTCTCAAATACGTGTTATTTTTCGCTGGCATGCGCTTTTTCTCTCTATCCTACTCTTCACGCTTCTTTCCAAGTAAATGAAAAACAACATTTCTCCAGCTCATCCCTAAAAGGGCGAATCTTCGACACTCGCCTCATACCGACCCATAGCCCTTCGTCCCTTCTTCCTAAGGTTATGCAAATGCTGACAATTCGTCAGCTCATAAAATATCTTCAGAATCCCCTCCAGCTGGCACGATTCTTAGCCAGCTGCCTGCAATTTCGGACTCCAAGTTGGTTGAGAATCTTCTCCACTTGAGTGCACCATGGGCTTCGTGGTCGTCCTCAGTCCCATTGACCACTCGTTCGAAGTCGAAGACTCTTCGGGCTGGAGCAGTGTTGTCCCTGCGCTCAACATGGCCTAGCCATCTTGGGCGTTGAATCCGTAGACGCCTGACTCGTGTCGCTGTACAGCCCGTACAATTCGTGGTTGAATCTTCTTCTCCAGAAACCTTCAACGCAAACAGGATCAAAGATTGAACGCACAACTTTTATCTCGAAGAGACCAAGTGCGTCTTCATCCGCTCTTGAGATAGTCCAGGCTTCCGCGCCATAGAGCAGGACAGGGATGATCATAAATCTTATATAATGTGAGCTTGGTCCTTCGAGAGAGAGCTCTACTTGGACCTCTTGAACCCAAACAAACGGCGGTTGGCAAGAGTTATCTTTCAATCTCGGTACTGATGTTGTTCGTACTATTAAGATGATGAAGTCTTTTAAGTCTTATACTACCTCGAAGTTGTAGCTTCCTATGGTGACGTTCTGACCGAGTCGTCTATGTTGTGTGTCCTTTCTTGATGACAGCATATACTTTGTTTTGCCCTCATTCACCGCTAAACCCGGTAAAATTACGGTCTCCGTTTCAATACAAGCAAACGCTTCCTTGATGACTCGCTGAGTTCTGCCAATTATGTCAATGTCGTCCGGGTATACTAGCAATTGCAAGGATTCTTGCAAAATCGTGCCTCCAGTGTTGGCGTGTGAATTTTGCACGACCTTCTCAAGTACAATGTTGAAAAAATCGCGCGTCGCCTTGCCTAAAACCTTTTTTGACATTGAAGGTCTCGGTGAGTTCGTTACCGAAAGTGATGATGCAGCGAGAGTCCTCCATCGTCATCCTGCACAACCTGACGTGTTTGGCAGGAATGTCAAAACTAGACATGGCGTTGGATTCAGGCGCTCACACAGAACGGTAGAGATGATCTTGTAGGTGGAGGCTACATGTGAACTTGACCTGTGCATTCACAGGGATCGCTGCTGGCATCTCGCCAAGTTAAGAGCAATCAACAACTTTGCCCTGGATTCACAGACCCATGCCCTCCAGTTGACAGCTTATCTCACAGAAAAGTGGAACCTAAGCTTGTTATTTCTGAGGCATTTGATAGAGTTTGAATCTCTTCTTCTATGAATTAGAAACTCCCATTAGGGTGGGTTCGAGCTCATAAGACTCTCGGACGCCCTTTCTTATTTTATAAATATTCGCCTGTCTTCAAACCCAATCCACTCCTGCTCTGATGACATCACCCGCAGTTTTCAATATTCATTATTTAATGGCTGATGGTGCTGAGTTCAATCCCAGACACGAGCGATACTTACTACAGTAGAAAGCCTAGCACTTTAACTCCGTTCAGCAACTCGAATGACTTTGAGGTGGAATGTAAAGAAGAACACCACCAAATGTCTGAAATTGGGGACAGCTGCCAAGTCCTTGAACTAGCTGCAGAAGACTGTGCAATTATTACTGTGTTAGTAATGTGTGGGAAAGCGGAGTTCCAAGTTTGTTGGCTTCATGGGTCTACTTATTTCCATTTCAAAGCTGTTGTAAACTGAAGTTCTCCCATGAGCTTGCACAGACGTCTCGACTGGGCCTCCATGTGCAATTGGGTTCGGTTCAGATTGGAACTACACTAAGTCTTACTGTAGGCCCAGAGTGTTACCACGGGGATATGTCTGAGCCTATTCTGCAAACCAGTTCGTGGTTATGATAAGGCATTACAGATCATTGACACTGTTGCTACTCAGGTTGTAGAAGTGGTACGCTTCTAGGTGGCTTCTTCCCCGGGTAGAGACAGCGGAGCCATTGCGGTGTAGATCATCCACGTCTCTGAATCTTCCGCCGATGTCTTTGTATAGAAGCTATAGGCATGAGTTCCAATGGCATTATAAGGTTCATTAAAGCTCTGCTATTCGTCCTACTCATCTTGATCATGCGAGTGAGCGTTTTAGATCGAGAGTACAACATGATTGCTTAGTAATGAGGCAGCCAGTGCAGGTGGACCACCAACACTTTGTAAGCTTCATTAATTGTTTCCCAGTGGCGACTGGCGTGGATAGATTTAATGAGAAAGAACCCACAACTCATCGATTCAACTTGAATGACAAAAAGTAAAACCAAAAGCCAATTGTGTCTCGCAAAAAAGAATCTCACACTACGTCTGGCAAGCAACTCCTTTGACATTTAATTTGACCGTTACTAGCTTTGTGTGCAGCGACAAGCATTTCAGGCCATACAATCAATATACAGACAGTTGTTCCCTCTCTCCACCTCACCAACTCCCCTAACCCCTCTCCCCACTCCACCACACCCACCTTCCTAAGGCTCAGGTTCCCCCGACTGTAGCGGCATTAGAAGAAGAAGAAGATTCAAATGTATCTAACACGTCGCGGCATTCCTCTATAGGATATAGGAGGCAATCGTTTTGTTGGCAGCTTGACTATCAATGCATATAGCCACATATTGTCTTGGAAGGATATGTGGGTGTATTTTGGCTCAACCACAGACTTCCCGGTTAGCGAAGAACTCCGCCTGAAGTACACTGGAATTATCTGGCAGTCTGTAAGCTTTTGAAATTTTGAGAATTCTAAGAAAGCACCCGTCAGTGTAAGATGCGCAGTCCACATACGTAGTGTCCTTGGAATAAGTTTTTTTTCTTTGAGTTGATCCCGGAGCATTTAATTGACCAGTCCATGTCGAATAAACGAATTCTCTGCCTTTTCGACGCTTCTTACTGCTTGGAGTTCTGCGTGGCTTTCCGCGAATATTGATATGTTGGAATAGACTAGATTGCTATTGTTGATGCAATGTGCTGCTTCATTAAGAGACTTCAGGTGGGAAGACTGCACACTCCTACTCCACTTTCTGACTTCAACCTGTGTTTGGGTGTGATGCTAGACGTCGTCATCTGTCCAACTTTCATCGGAATATCTTCTGAAATGCAGCACATTTTTGGATGAATTTGTTTGAAAAATACTTTGCCCAGGCCATAAGTGGCGGCAAACATGGCATGGCACGATATGGGGATAAATATGTTACCAGGGACATCCATTTGAGTCTACCCCCGTTGTGACTGTCGGTCAATGAAGGTTTTGTGGAAGAAACTGAATAGCTTCCTATTCCCGGTATTACCGTCTCTAACCATTTCCAGAGACTGAACCACATATTAGATGTCCCTCCAAATGCAACAAAATGTCTGGATTTACCTTGCCGGTGCAAAGAGCTGTGCTCTTCTGCTGATCTAGCTGTAATAATAAAGACTTACAAAGCCCAAAACAAATTACACATCTTAGGTGAGACGCTTACAACTGTCTTGCGACTTTTAGATGTTATCAAAATGATTCGACACACATCCTCAGAATCACTGTAAAATGTCTGTCTCTCTTTATTCCATCTAAACATCCACAAGCAATGCTCAGCCGAAATGGCCAATTATATACCTAGTCCTTAACAATTCGTCCGGAATAGACGTGCGGAATAGAATGACCATCAGTTTACTCTCGAGCCCAATTTCAGACGAACGGTTAAATATAAAGACCGTGAGGGACGCCATAATTGCTTGGTGATGAATAGCCCAGTGCCGGTAGATCAGCTAAAGTCAGCAATCGTAAGCGCTTCAAGCTTCAGTAGCAGATTTGTAGTGGCGATCGACATGAATGGCGGATCTTCTCTTAATGCAGTTAAAGGGCCATCAACCCATTACAGTAACCAATGGAAAGAAATAAAAGCCAATTGCGTCTCGCAAAGAAGTCTCTCTCACATTTCGTCTGGCAAGTAACCATTTCGGCAATTAATTTGTCCATCCCCGGCTTTGTGTCCAATCCTCAATCAACACACAGACGCACATGCACACCATTATTCAGGATGCCTTTGAACAGTTGTTCCTCCCCCCGTTTCAAGGCTGCTCACTATAGAGCTGTGCAAAGCATTTTTATTCATCGCCCACTATCCACAAAAGAATGCGTTCACTGCCCCCTGACTGAGGGATTTTTTTAATTGTTCTTGATTTATTACAAAGGACTCAGCCTTTATCTATAAATTACTCAGCTCGCAACGTATCCCTTTGCTGCTGCTGTGACCTTCCCTCCCCGAGTACACCTCGATTCGACAACGCTCCCCCGACGCGCCGCCGCTTGTGTGCATTGTGTGTACTTACCGTGCCGCTAGCAAAGTCAGCGCCAAGTACCATATATTTTCCATTAAAAGCCATTAGGACTCTGGCCCCGTCCTGTAAGCTCACTCCTTAATGAGCGTTCAGTTTCTGGCAATGTATTCACATTAATTGTTGCGATTTATACACAGTGTACGGATAAATATGTATGTTTTATCTGTTCCCATTGTTTGGCGAGTTTTTGGAACTTTTCGTCACTGCTAATAGATGTCCAGGGATGCGGACGTTAACTAACGACGAAGGACAGAGCTTTTGTTTCTTTTGTGCGGTGCTCCGGTGGGTGGGGGGATGGGAGCGTTATAGAATGAATAAGTGAAAGGGATTTACCAAGTTAGATGATATTAATGTTGAAGCGCAAAACAAAAACGCCACACAAGCTCAAATAGAGCTGACGATCTGCTGTGCGAGTGGTTGTCTGCAGTCGGAGCACATTCATATCCGGCTCTTTAATGGATATTAGTTTGACGGGTGTGTTTTGTTTTTTCTTCTGTCACTCTGCGAAGGGGACACGACGCAGCAGAGAGATGGCAGATTATATTTATTTGCTTACGTTGCCCATGTAGTTTTGGCCAAACTTTGATGACTTTTTAGCCTTATGAATGAGCATTTATAAATCTCGACTCACTTGAGAGGGTGCTCGGAACGAATTGGGTGCAATATTTCGCCCCGGCTGTTGACACATCAATTTGAGTGTTTTTTCGAGTACAGTCACACCGCAAGCCAATGGAGCAATTTGTCAGCTGACACATGAAGCGAATTTTGTTTCAGATGTTGTCAACGCTACAGTGGTGCATTCAGATGGGTTTTTTTGTTTGTACAATCAGGCGGTAACCAACATTTTCTGAAGTTTTGAGGTCTTACGGGGGAATACCAGCAAGCGCTTCTGTGATGAGAGCCTACATCAGCTCTGAATAACTGCCATCCGATTCGAGAAAAGGCGAGACAGAGGAAGTGTTCTACAGTGTTGTTGTCTTCTCTACAAGCGTCGCAGAAATGTTTGGGGAAGGTGTAGGATCCCGTGTGTGTGCCGGTGAGCCGTCTGCAATATCTTCTGTCAAGAGATAACAAGAATGCCGTCGACTTCTTGAGGGCGTCTTGAAGCCTGTCGCCACTAACCCACCAGACGAGGGAACCTTTTGTGACTTACATGTCTGGCTAACCCGTCAGTCTGACCCAGAGTCGACGACAGCGACCATCAGTCACCACGAACGAGCTGATATTGACACCCAAGTCGATCAGTTCGCATCGCGTTGATATAGGTCAATATGAAGAATCATTAATGCAGTGCCGTCGTCGTCGCCGTTTGTTTGTTTATTTGTTTAGGCCATACGCTGCCGCTGGGACATCGTCCTTGGGACAGTCAATCGGATTTGTGATTAAATGAGGCGATCGCCACGACGCTATAAAATAAATGAAATTCGAGCAATTAGCGAACAATGTAGCGGACGGTCATCATAGCAGCTGGTTTTCTAGTTGGAGGGTCGGTGGCTGCCTTTGCTATGTGAGTGGTATCGATTACTACGAACGCTGCGAGTATGGGATCTGATATAAGAAGCTGTGCTGGAACTGGATGGCACGTCAATTCGTCGTAGCTGTTCATCGGTGGATGTCCATCACTCGTGGCTCAACACAGGAGGTTTTAAAATAACTGCTTTTGTAAATTAAGCTTGTAAATAAAATATTATAAGTTGCTACATACATAGGTAGTCTCCCAGCTTCCTTCAAGTTAGAACTCAACACTAAAAGTAAACTAAAAGTCAATACCAGATGGAACACAGGCAACAGGCCAAATCACCCAGCAAAGTCCTAAAAATACCCAAAAATCAGCACAACAGTCACTATATTCACCGGAAACTGCCTATTGGGCCTACGCGCAAAAAAAACAAAGACTCTTCTCTAATGATTCCTGCTGAAACTGCCTTGATGAAGAAAAGGGCGGCGGTGTGCAACACCTCTTCTGCAGCTGCCCCGCCCGAGGGTCCTCACTCCCATTAGGATGATGCTCCAACTTAAGCTGCCTTTATAAAACATCAGGTAGATCAATATTGGACCTCACTGCCAAATCTGGCTGACACTCGTAGTAATCCCGTCGCCCCAACCCCTTTATGACAGTAGGTACAACGAGACAATTTTGGCCTATTTGCACCCCGCCACTTATTAACTACCTACCTACCTTGGGAGCATGAGTTAAAGACAGGTTTCAGGTACAGCTTGGCTTGTAAAACCGTCGCAATTTTTCCTAACTCTGTGTGCAGTCTAATATTGTTCTGCTCCACAAAGTCAGACCAGTAAATCTACTTCTCCTTGTAAAGAGGTCCTAGTAAACTAGTCGTCGATTACGTCTCGTGTGCCTGCGTTTTTGAAGCAGCTAGGTTAGGGCTTAAATGTAAGAGTCATTGAGAGCCTCAAGCAGCATCCACCGTTGCCGTGGATTATCATACAAGCACTCCTTTTCCAGTCATGAGACCTTGATTGGAAGATCTTCTTGGCTGTGTTGTCCTCGAAGTCAATGTGGCAGAGCCAGTTCAGTCGATGATCTTTTGTCTTCTGAACTTGATTTCGCGGATGAGGATGACATACAAGCCTGGCTAAGTCAGTATTACTGAATGCTTCCTCTTTTAATAACTCTGCAGTCCGGGATGAACTTGAGCCTCTGTAGCTCCAAGTCGGATAAGATCATACTCCACTTGTGTTCGCCATTATTCTCGCAGGAGAAGTGTCCTTTTTGAATGTCCCACTTGTGCGAATCGAAAACTGCTGTGTTTGTGCTCTACACAGCCTAGCCACTTAGGCGTAGGAACGGGGATACAGAGACTGATCTTCACCTGATCTTGATATTTCCCATGCTTCCGCGGCATGCAACATTACTCGAATGATCTGTATCTTATATAAATCCAACTTGGTTCGGCTCTTGTAAATGGCTTGGAAACTTGGAAACGCTCTATTACTTCAATGTCCCCTAAGTTCATAAAAACACCGGCTGGTTAGTGTTGGCTAAAGAGCTCTGCATCTCCTCTAGAATGATTTCAAAGAAGTAAAATTACACCACATCCTCTTCTTCTGATTGAAGTCTTTTTCCAGCTGTGTACACCACGTATAGGCTTCCATTACCGCGTTGCCCCTATCGATTGCAGTCAAATACTTTCCGGGCCGCAGAATTGACATGCTGTCCACATGCCCTAGCAATCTGATACGACAGACTTAAAATCATTTGATCAGATCCACGTCGTCCACACCATCAGTGCATACGGCACCAAGGAATATTCGAAGGACTTTCCTTTCGAAGCGACCAAGAATATCATCGCGTGCTTTGGTTAGTATTCATGGCTCTGCATCTTACCCCAGGACTGGAACAATCAAGATCTTATATAGGGAAACAGGCATGGTAGCGCATCTCGTCTAAATCCCTTTATGCCACTTGGGATCTCAGTGAGTTCGTTTCCTTGATGGAGCACCTACAACACTTCTAGCAAATGTGATAGCAACGTCAAAACAAGACTTGTCGGTGTATACCTCGTTTCTATGCACGCTGTCATATGGTTCTCATATGGTCAATTTGCACTGGTTGGGCAGTCTCCAGAATCTGCCACAGTTTGAAGGGGATGATGATTATGAATTTCCATGAACATGACTTTTCCCAACATTAAAACCAGTTTGGGTCTGCAATGGAGCGATTAAGCTGGCCTATGCCAGGTGCTTTTTTTACCTTGAAGGGCTATTAAAAGCAGATCCCAAGACATAAATGCCTGTGGCTTGTCAGGACACCACACGAGCAGAGTAGGTGATTTGAAGTCCTTCTACCTTCTCTTCAACCATGCAGCTTCTGCTCAAGGACGGATTATTTATGACTGGTGTCATCGACTCATACAAAAATGACAGAGGTGATCTGATGTTCATGAGTCTGTCTCTGACTGATGATTTGCAACTAGTAGACGCGCACTTACTGCGTTTCATTTTTTACGAAAGCATATGCATTTAGCTTGACATCTGAGTTGCACCAAGAGAACCAACGACATATGGATACCACCACATTTTCTCAACATGTAGAACGTATCGTGAATAAAATACTTTCTATCAATTTTAAGCAACCACCTTTTTCAGTAGTCGCCAGCCGACTTGTTCCCAAAGGGAAAGACAACAATTTTCTTGGCATTTTCTTTTCTTTCCTATTCTT
Source organism: Eristalis arbustorum (assembly GCA_916610145.1). Classification (NCBI taxonomy): domain Eukaryota; kingdom Metazoa; phylum Arthropoda; class Insecta; order Diptera; family Syrphidae; genus Eristalis; species Eristalis arbustorum. The sequence goes on along the minus strand of OU744317.1, from coordinate 44,499,941 downwards.
AAACAAGTGCACGTCTAATATTTTTTCCCTCATTTTTCTTACTTGCAGGTCACAATATGCCACTGCAAAGTGAATCAGACGTACCGGAAGTTCTCGACACGCTCCACATCGTTCTTCCCGATAATCGGCTTCGGCCGTCGCGGTAAGGCGCAGAAATCGCACAAGCATTGGTTGAGCGGCAAAGCAGGCAACGGCAATGCAACCAGCAGCAATCCATTGAAATCCGGTCGAGGTCACGTTCCCGGTACCGGGCCAAATCAATATCACAGTCACAGTACGACAGGCCTGCATCAGCCGCCCCAGCAAATACACGAGCGGCCATTTCAGCGGCACTTGGCAATGAACCTGGAGAACGACATGTACTACACCGTGGACTTCAGCGAGCACTCACAGCATTCGCCCTTGATACAGTGAGTCCGACGGCTGTGCCAAGTGTAACATCGTTACTTAATCCATAAACGAGTGTTTAGATAAATTTAAGAAGAAAAAGAAATAATAACAATAAATTAAACAAAAATTAAGAAGAAATGATTAAATTAACAAAAAAAATATTAGAGTTAGATATGCAAATTCGCCTTTGTTTACTGCAAAAAAAAAATGAGAAAAAATGAAAAAAAATAAATCCCTGAAAGGACATGTGCCCTGACCAAGGGCGTCATGAGAAAACTCTTGTCGCAAAAGGTGAAGCAAGCAAATCATAAATTGGCAAAACTAACTGTTCTAATTTTGATATTTGATAAATATTAGTAATTGAAAATAGTACTTAGTAGTAATTTACAGATAATCAGAATCGTAAGATTAACACACAAAACAAAAACCACGCTCAAGATGCCAAAGAAAAAATAAAGTTTACCATGAGAAAAGTATTTAATAAATAAAAAGAACGTTAAAATAAATAACAAAAATTTGTAATTAAAAAAGTAAAGACGAAAAACAGAAAACAGAAACGTGACTAGATGATAAGGCTTTTGTTTAAGATGGCAGCAATGTTATGAAGAAAATAAATAAAAACAAAAAAAAAAATTTAATTAAATTACAAGTAATGTTGTGAGACGTGAAAATGTTGCTAAATGAACAGTGCCGCATTTCAGACGAGTCTCCTCCCCGGCCAGGAGTAGACTGCTTATGCATGTGTGTGTATTTCCCCCCCTCGTGTAGTACCAGGTTTTTGTAAGAGTTTTCGCTTCAATTCAACCCGTTGAGCCAGCTCAGTTATGTTGCAAGCACATTAAATATAATACAAGGCAAGAATGCGCGCATGTTTAGATCTAATCAAAGTGAAAAATAATGTAAAACAGAGTGAAATGTGAAAGCAAATTCATGAGTAATATACCGCTTCACCGTATGCTTAGTACCTGCTGTCAAAGTGCTGCCGTTGAATGTTGAAATGAGCGCTGATTTCAATCAGCCGATGTCCATTGTTTGGTTTGTTAAAGCAAATTGTTTCAATTTAGTTAGTTTCTTCTTTTCGTTATTCTTATGAAATAAAAATCTACACAAGATTATTCTATGGTGGAACGCTGGTTTTATTTAATCACATCAACGCAGAAATAGACGTGCTTTTCAGGTGAAGTTCATTTTTTAAAGCAAGGTCTCTCCATATTGTTGAATGTGGAAAATGAAAACTCATATAACGGAATTGGTAGTTGAGACGTTGACAATCATCCGCCGACATCGAAATTTTCACTTGAAAAACTTGACAGTGGTTAGTAAGGCATTTTTGACGATTTTGGCGTTCATCTTCCAAGTGCCACAGCGGCCCTATTGGGGTTTCCTATGAGCTCTGTACACCATTTTTCACGTTTTCTCAAGTGTACTGATCGATTCCGAGAAGTTCACAGGTATCCGCCGACATCGAAATTTTTACTTGAAAAAATTGACAGTGGTTAGTAAGGCATTTTTGACGATTTTGGCGTTCATCTTCCAACTGCCACAGCGGCCCTATTTTGGCTTCCTATGAGCTCTGTACTCCGTTTTCCATGTTTTCTCACGTTTACTAATCGGTTCTGAGACGTTCGCAGGTATCCGCCGACATCGAAATTTTTACTTGAAAAAATTGACAGTGGTTAGTAAGTCATTTTTGACGATTTTGGCGTTCATCTTCCAACTGCCACAGCGGCGCTATTGGGGCTACCTATGAACTCTGTACTCCGTTTTCCATGTTTTCTCACGTTTACTTATCGGTTCTGAGGCGTTCGCAGGTATCCGCCGACATCGAAATTTTTACTTGAAAAAATTGACAGTGGTTAGTAAGTCATGTTTGTTGATTTTGGCGTTCATCTTCCAACTGCCACAGCGGCCCTATTTTGGCTTCCTATGAGCTCTGTACTCCGTTTTCCATGTTTTCTCACGTTTACTAATCGGTTCTGAGACGTTCGCAGGTATCCGCCGACATCGAAATTTTCACTTGAAAATATTGACAGTGGTTATTAAGGCATTTTTGACGATTTTGGCGTTCATCTTCCAACTGCCGCACCAGCCTTTTTAGGACTATTGCCAATTTATATCTCTGTAAGAAGACTGTGCAGAAGGATTTTCAATGCTGTCGTTGAAGATGCAAAATCATAAGTTGATCCCTTGATCGTCGGCTGTCAGTTTCAGCAAGCCAACAACTCGTATACATCAGTTTGGATTGCATTTCAAAGTGGATCAATAAGACTTACGTCGAGGTGGTGATTGGGTTTTTTTCCGACAGCAGGTACTTAGTCAAACCTTCTCAAAAACACAAAACAGAGAGCTTGTGCCAGCACGGATGTGAATTCACCAAATCAATGATCCTTACATCATCGGTCTAACCTCTTCATCCTCCCAATTAAAAATCCCTTCATCTTCTCACCAAACCCATCCCTTAGCAATAAATCACACTAGAGTGGACCTTAATTGCACCATAAATCCGAAATCTCATTCTAGGTTCCTAGCCACAACAATGCTGTCTGCCGGTGTAACAATAATGGACCCAATTGCCCTCACGATGATTGAGAAGTACGGCGGTGACTTCGGACGGGAGCGTCTCTTCTCCAGCATCGGAATGGCCATCTTCTCGCCAATAACCGGCATCATGATTGATTATTCCTCCCGTGGTCTCGGCTACACCGACTACTCGGCCGCCTTCTACACATACGACATCCTGTTGGTCATATCCACCCTGTCCGTGCTAATGATGTCCCTTGGCGGAGGTGTCACAGCATGTATTCACAATTTATGAAATTACCTTCCAAGGATCGTATAGTGTCCCCTGTTGGGCGCCACTACCAAATAATAAAACACCCCTCGTATCTCTCACGACAATCGTGTAAACCATATTTTATTCAAAATTCTCATTTCATTCTAATTATACAAAATATAAAGAAAATATGAAAGCACATGGCTCTGTAACACTACGTAGTAAATTAAAATATTTCTAAGCGAAACATAAACAATCCATCCAATCTACAAGAAGAGAGTAACAAAATTAAATCCAACCTCCTTCTTCGCTCCCTTTGCATGTCTTTCGTTAGATATAGTTAGATTATTAACAATAAGAAAAATATCACTTCATCATGTGGCACTGTTTGTTTTGCTATTTGACTCTTCTATACTCTTGCCGTTCGTCTGGGACGATAGATTTCCATCGACCGATGGAGTTTTTGTCTTTGCGTCAGCATTTGCCAGCTCGGTCTCTTCGGGGATGACTTTGCGTCTTTCTTCGTCCTAGAAATGTAAAACAAACAGTTTATTTTGTGCGCAGGGAAATTCAAAAGCAATTTACAGGCTTAACATTGTCATGCTAGTTTTCGTGCAAGTATTTGTATTCGTACTGAGTATCCACGATGCTTTTAAAATAGAGTTAGGAGTTCTTACACATGCAACATTCATAAGCAGTGCAATAAATGATTAGTACAATATTTTATAGGGACAGGCTACCTAAAGCTGGATCAACAGAATGACCAACAAACAATACAAATGTTGGCCATTTTGGTGGAATGGCAAACGTATTAAATATCACAAAGCCCGGGACAAATTATCCGATTTGGATGGCTACAAATCATTTAGCAGCAACGACAGAATCTCTTCCAGCAATCAAGAGGAGAGACAACTCAAATGGATTAAGGTACTTCGAGGCTATGGCTGCCAACACTGGTAACAAAAACAAATTCACCACTACAACAGCTTTAGAGACACCGTAACATGGGTGGGTATCACATCCATGCTCATTGTGAGTGGACGGCGCAAGGATGACAAACACAGCTGTCGTGATCAGCTCCCAAGTCTCAATAGACTAGTAATGGCCAGATCAAGCATACTACCTTCATTAGAAAGACGAAACAATCAGTTCAATAGAGACGTGGCTAAAATATTTACGTATCACAATCACATCACACACGATTCCTAACAATCAATTCGTTTTAGATGGTATTACTCAAGCAAAGAACAAGTAATATAAGAACCAAGTGCGGCCCTTGCGATTCCTAGAGTGTGTGTCTAAGTTCAACAGCGATATACTTTCATAATTATCGACTCCGCCTTTTTCGAGTCACTGAAAATGTAGAAAAGTTCACTTACAGTAATCTTATAGAGAAAAAGTTTCTTAAAATTTGCTCTTGGAGTTTGGTTTATCAATGCAAGGACCAATACGAGTAAATGCTTTCGCAAATAGTCTCAAGACCGACTCGAACTATGGAGCAAGCCATACGCATTAAATAGGCAAGGAACACCTTAAAATTCTCTAATCATGGTTTAAATATTAGCCATCGATACCCTGTTCAGCAACCGAATAGCTCTTCAAGCTGAAATTCGAATAACACGGCAGAAATAAACAGAGTGGATCTCGAACAAAAAAATCGACACATTCTTTGACAGGACATCCTTTTCGGACAAGCGAACAAATGTCACCTTCCGCTTGGGTAACAGGAGAACGGTGTACAAATACCAGATCTTATAAGAAAAATTGTGTGATTCTGCGAATTATTAGTCGAGGGAGGGCACCTCTTACATATGAAGGCGGTCGAACGAATAAAGATAAGGCTACTGACGTTACGATCTACTTCTCGAAAAATCTTCGTTATAAGAATCTATTACAAATGATTTCAATTCAAGAAATAAAACTCATTGCCGAACATCCGGTGACAGATAGAATAAAATATGAAAGCTTGAAAAAGAGAGCAACATAAATTGGTTGATGTTCTGAAGTGAGTTAAAAAAAACTGTGGCACCGAATTGTATATGGTAATTTAATTATCCACTGTGAAGATGAGTATCAACGAAAGAAATTTAAAAAGACTCTAGATTCACTGACAGCCAATGCACAGAACAAAGTCTTTGGTGAACCTGCAAACTTAGATGTGGACTTTTACAGTTTAGATCTACCTTCAACCGCTAGTCTCTCATCTGGTACACAAAGGCTTCCAAGCTAGACGAAGCACTTGAGACTGGAGTATACAGAGTCAACACCAATCCAAATATATATCGCAGCGTGGACATTTACAACTCCCCTTTTCAAGCAGAGATATTCGCGACTGAACCCTGCCTCAGAGAAAATATAGACAGAGCTTTTATTATCGAGTACATCTATATTCTCTGACAGCAAAGCTGCTCTTCTCACCCTCCAAGGCTACGAAGTCACTTTAAAGCTCGTACTCGATTGCCTACAACTGTTACACAAACTGGTGGCCAGAAAACAGAGTCCAACTCATTTGGATACCATCACACAGGAAACGAAAGAGTAGACCTACCAGCCAGAAAAGCATCCGCATCTCCGTTCATGATGCCACGACCATTCTGCGCTATTTAAATACCTGACTCAGTGGCATGGTCAACCACTACTGAACGCAAACGGAAGGTAACAGGCAGTTCAAAATGTTCTCAACTATTTCCCTTAATAAATCACAAACTCCTCAGACTCACCAGGAGTCAGATTCATATAACTACAGGCTTTCTTTCTGGGCTCAATAAATACCTCCAAACCACGAGCTTAACGCAAGTTGACGTGTAACGAGGACGAAGAAATTGCAGAGCAAATACTGTGTGACTGTAACTACCTATTCAGAACAAATCATAGACAAGGGGTAGAGAGTTAGTGTTCCAAGGTCAGTGTGTGTGCTCCGGCAATGCAAGAGCTACCAATGCACATTGAAAATTAAAAATAATTAGTGCGGTTGATCCCCTATTGTGAACAACGATTCAGTCAATGGGATTCAATATAGTTCAATAAACTGGATAACTTTGAGCTAAGTTTGTCTCTATGTCTCATTTTTTTTGACCAGATAAGTCGTAGACAACGTTTACTTGTAAATGTAAAGCATTGGTTTTTCTTGTCTTGTGTGACTCTAACTTGCGTGAACTCTTGCAATTTTGAACGTTAAAAATGAAACACTTAAAAATCACACTTTACATTTAGTTTTTGGGTGCGCAGGACTCTGTACATCTAAGTATCTCAACCAGCACCCTTTCGGTATTACTGACAGTGTGAAAATCAGACGCTGGCGGGCCTTCTGAGAATTTTCATAGATGGATGCAAGTGTGGGCGCTGGGGTCTGTTCCAAGGATCTGAACATCCAGCTGTCTCTCCGATTAACGAACAACTGCCGTGTCTTTTAAAGCGATTAAGAAAGATCCATCCTGGCTAAAAAACAACGTGGTTTCAAGAGATATCGTCATCTATTCCGAAAGCTAGGCAGGAATCAAATCTCTGAATTCGTCCATATTCAACTGCAAGACTTTCTCTTGACACGATGGCTAAGTATTTTAATATTCTACTAATAGGATAGGTAGGAGCCGAGACTCTGTGAGATTGCAGAGAATCGCAAAGCGAACGAACTCGCTTGACAGGGTACATAACATCCACAGCTATCACTACAGTAAGCCATATACAGAAGCTGGACACGCTTGTTCAAGCATATCTTAGATAAACTGACACAGGATGCCTCACAACTTGACAACTCTGGCCTAAGCTGGACCCTAAACTATCACTTAACCTGATGAGTATGAGCAGACCTAATCATAGAAGGCACACATAGCATTGTGTCATTGGTACTCACGCCTTTTGGATAGGCTTCCATTGCAATGACTTCTGCAGCTGCAGAGACGAGGATGACGAAGCAATATGGGTGGCGCTACAGCCCGTCGAGGGCCAGGGCCAAGCTTCTCAGCAACCACTCGTGTTGTGGGTGCTATTGTTCCTTTACAAGTGGACCTATAGTTTTAGGCAACCTCCGAACGGCCAAGTTTGTGAAGCTTTTTCTGGACTGAAGTACTCTTTGAGCGTTTTTAGTTGTTACCCGAAGGAGGTGAGCCGTGAAAATTGTTTTTGTCGCACAGAGCAGGAATCGAACCTACGACGTCGAGGTTCAGGTCGACGCACATGCCCACAACGTCAAGGCCACCATGTGGAAGCAAACATTGTACACTTGTTATGCAACTGTAGTGTTCTCTCATCGGAGTAGGTACTGAAGCCAATGACTTCATTAACTTAGCTGAACATCATCTTCTCTGGAAAAAATGGTTTGTGAAATAGGAATTGATCCGTTTGGTAGTACAATGGGCCTACGCTGGCCTAAGTGTGGCGGCTGTCCTTCCGATCAGTAGTCAGCCACTTGTAGACAGTCTGCTTCTTGGACGAAGCGTCTTCTAATGCAAGTGCCAACTAATTTTTGGAACACATTGTGGTGAGCTCGAACTTCATGGAAAAGCCCTCAAATCCGTCATTATTGCCCAAAAGCACCCGGATATGGACTTGATCACGAAGTAACCAATTTTTGCGAACATCCTTAAATTCCGAACACATATTTTAACTTCTCTGTCACTCCAGCAGTTCATCTAGTAATTTGAAAAATCGTCTGTTTTTTATCGCTCAGCCGCGCCTATACAACGCCCATCGTACATGTATCCAACGGCTGGCTACAGCCCATTCAATTCATAAACAAGTGCCTATTCTTGCACAGAGGCACAGATCCCACAATTGATTATGTTTAAATAAAGCAACCGAGTGTGCTGAAACCACTTGTTTGCGATCAATACTAATTCCCCCTCATCAAATAATCCACTACGCTGATGAACAAAGCCAGCCCCCACCCCAATTACATGCATCCCCATCGTGCTCATGCTCCAATCATATACCTAAGTACACTTGTGTGTTAGCAAAAAAAAAACCAACAGAATACACCTCCTCCCCCGCTTAAGTACCATGCAACTACTCACAAGAGTATCATGCATGAGGGCCAAGGTTCATTGAAAAATGCATTCATTCCATCCAAGACCATTTAAAATAACAGGGTTCTGCAGATATGCAACGAATTTTCGCCCAGCACATGCAGGTTACACCGGGCGGACGCAGCGGGAGACAAGCACCATGCGTACGAGTGAGTATATGGTAAGTGGATTTGAAACATTTGATGCACACACACAGGATGTGCGCACGATTGTAAATACCATTAGCATAGAGCTAGGGATAACCGATAGATCCACTGTTGTTAACAAACCGCTTGGATATTTTTTCATTCGAGTTGGGAAGAACGTTGACTCCACGCCCTACGTACCGGGAATGCATGATAAAGTTTCATATTTATTAGAATTGTTTTGGGCGAAATTAAAAAATATGTGCATGTGGGAGACGGGAGGTGGATGTGGGCATGTGGTCATGTGGCAGACCCGATGGGAGTGGAATTTGTTTTTTTTTTGCTTGTTTTCCCCATCGGAGCGCTGTATTCCCAGGGAAGCACTGGCTGGTGCGGTCGTGGTTACCTTTGCGCGCTGTGAATGATTATACTAACCTCGAGGACGACACCCTCCAGAGCGGGCTGCGAGATGTTTTTCATATTTCCGTGACTCAATTTGGGGGCACTGTCAGCTCGGTTGCGACCCAATGATTGATTGGAGGTTTTATCCGCTTTGCTGCCAACTGAATTATTCGATGCTTTGTGATTGATCTCCAGCGCTGACCTGAGGATGTCGACTTTAGATGCGCTCCCAATGCCGTGACGGGGTACACGTATTTGTTCGACGTTATAGCTGCTTCGCCTGTGCGATAGATGGTCATGCATGTCCACCTGTGGGCGGAGGGTGCGAAATGAGCACGCGTATTTGAAAGCAAAAAATCGATTAAGTAACTTACTCGTGATCCACGCGGTAGGGAGGTGAGGCTGCCGATTTGATTGTATTTGATCATGAGACTGAGGCGCTCCAGGGACATGGATGTGCCCTGCTCCTTGGTGGCGGGTTCTGTGAGCTTCTCGGTTTCGCCGTTCTCGACGGCATCGTTGTCCTCGTTGTCGTCGATTTGATGGTCGAATTTGCGCAGCCAAACGAGATGGAGAATGCCGTACGCAATGCCGCCCACGACAGCCAGCAGACCCATGTAGCGGAAGGCGTCGCGGGTGCCGAACTGGCCGATGAGCAGACCGCCAGTGAATGAGCCGCTACCACGACCTGTAAATATTAAGGAAAACAATGAATGCACACTGACGAAATGACTTGATTTTGTGAGGCACGTGCTTACGTGACACGCGTTTTTATTTCACGCGAATTTAATTTCACGCAAATTAACTATTTTTTAACGGGTTTTTACTTAAATAGAAACGAATTTGATTGCAATCAGAACAATCCAATATAGAAGATTAACGCTTAGACGCATACGCGATCACGTGAATTCACGTTGCAGAATAAGAGGCTCTGCTATTCAGCGATCTGGTGGGTATCACATATAAGGATGCACATATATGTAGACATATGGAAAGACGGCTATTTTCGATTGACATTGATTTCAAGCCAAAGCAACGCCCTGGTTCGCATTCACATTCCAAAACATCTGACTCATATTTGAAAATGTTTTACCCACGGCCTACTGTTTGAAGGACCCTTCAATGAGTACCTGTAAGATCTCTTGGACAATGCCTACTCTCCTGGAAACTGTGCAGTGTACGATACTACGGGGAACATCTTCGGCTGAATGATCAGACACACCCCATAGCACAACACGCAATGGTTTCACTGAATTTCCGATAGCGTTACAGAATAAGCTACACAAAGCGGAAACCCACGGCCCAGCTAATGCAGCAACCGCAAGTATTGTGCGCCACTCTCACGAGGGGTAGAGACCTACAGTGTTTTTTCGAATCCGGAGGGACAAGTGTTTATGCAAGTGACCCGAAACTGGTGAGACCGTGAAAATTATATTCCTATTCCAAGGAATCGAACCTAGACACCGCATTGGTTCTAATGCGTAAGTGTCGACGCGCATACTCAGAAGAAGAAGTTTTCTTGTCAATCGTTGCTTGTTCATTCTGCGACGGAAATTTAGTCCTAAATGCGATGAAGGTGATTGGAAGTCAAGCTACATCCTTCAACTCTTAGCTGAGCTAAGCAAAAATGTGGAGGTGGTCCGGAAAGCATAAATCCATCGGCTTCCGACGATACTTCCAATTCCTCGGCTAAGACAGTTTCTTAATTCGAGATCCCATCTAGCTTCTTGCTTTTGATCACCGGAAGCAGAGTCGGAATCTTGGGCCTAGAAGGTATGTACTATCGCGAGATAATGCTGTTGCTCAGGACAACCAAAAAAGGGTTCATTTTCATTCACTGGGTATTGTCATCCGTATGTGTTTGAGTGCACAAATGTTTTTTTAATGTTTTTAAGTTTGGTTATAATCGACTGGATGGTGCTTGCCCTTGGTAATAGGAGTCCCAGGTTCGACTTCCAGTGAAAGCAAAAGTTAATATGCTTGTATCTAGTTTTTAAATCTTTTCCAATTACAATTTACCTCTCCTAAGTTTGCTTGAAGAGCCAATTTATCTGGGTACTCCCACTCCTGATGTATGGCACAGAAGCGTGAAGAATATCCCAGGCAGATTAAGGCAGTACGCGGAAAACTCAATGTTGAGCAGCTGCTTCTTGGAAAGGAAAAGGCTATGCTACCATGGTTCGAGCATGGCTTCCAAGGCGTAGCTTATATCTATCAGGAAGGCGATGACACGCTTGGGCATATCTCCTGATGCTTAGAGTCGATGGTGGAGCATCAAGTGCAATCATGCTAGCCATGTTAGCGTGCAATCTTGTTTGATTGTCATCAGATCAGCGAGTATCTTTAGAGTCACTCGAGTGAGTCGAAACCTAGAAACATAGCGTGAGCCTTCAACCGATGGGGCTTATTGAGGTGTGCTTAGCAGGTGTTTGTATCCATTGTGCGACTTCACGGATCACATAGTCCTGCTCAAACTAAACGCATTTAAGGTTCCCAAAGAAAACATGTCCCATTTGCAGATTTCTTGTTGTGAAGAGGGCTGAACTTTAAGAGTAGGAAGGTGGTAGATGTGATATCCTCTCTCTCCCGGTGTCTGTCATTTCAGTAAAAGACCTTGGAATACAGAGAACAAGTGAGCCAATAGCTCAGTCAGGTGCCATGACACCGAGGACAGATTTTAGCACTAGAATTATTATGTAAATGGGGTGACGCGTGGCCTTCCAAGAGACCCCTTTCCAAGACACTTCATCGTGTCTAGCTTTGAAGGAAGCAGGTAATTGTGGTGGTTCGCCAACCGCTGCATTTTCGCACTCGGAAGGCCACTGAGGAATAAAGCCATCTCTCGAAAAAACAAGATATCGATCGATAGTCCCAGTCCTGCAGTATGGCGCAAAGCATGGACTGTAACTAAAGCGGACGAAGATATTCTTGGTCGATTCGAGAGAAAAGTCCTTCGAATCATCTTCGGTCCCGTATGGACGGATGGTGTTTGGAGGAGAAGACTGAGCGACTAGCTGTACGGTCTGTACAGCGACATCGACTTGTTGGTGAAACGAGTTCGAATATCTCATCTCAGATGGCTAGGTCACGTCAAGCGAATGGACACCAATGCTCCGGCCCGGCAAGTTTTCGACTCCAACCCCGAGGGACAACGCGGAAAAGGAAGACCACGCCTACGGTGGTGCTCGCAACTAGAAGGGGACTGCATAATTTGAGCGTGCGTGGCTGGAAGCAACTGGCACAAGACCGGGCTAGATAGAGAGGCATGTTGGCTGAGGCCCAGATCCACCCCGGACTGTAGCGCCAGCCAAAGAAGAAGGAGAAGGAGTGGACTGAACGACGAACTTTACAGCGACATCGATATGGCCAATCTAGTTCGAATCTTATGTTTCAGTTGGCTAGATCATGTCTGCGACACCAAACCTGAGGGACAAAGCGGTTAAGGAAGACCACGGCTCCGGAGTCCTACGCATCAGCAAAGGAAGCTAAATTATCAGAACGACCTTAGCTGATAGGAACGAGCACAAGACCGTGCTAGAAGAGGCATGTTGGTTGAGGACGAGGTCCACCCCGGACTGTAGCGCCAGCAAAAGCAGAAGAATATATATATATATATATAAATATATGGGTGGCGCTACAGCCCATAGAGGGCCAGGGTCTAGCTTCTCAGCAACCGTGGAAGGGACCTACAGTCTTATGCCGAATCCGAACGGCTTTGTTTGAGAAGCTTTCTCTAGACAGGAAATACTCCTTGAGCATTGTCAGAGACTCGAAAGAGGTGGGGCCGTGAAAATTGTTTTCGTCGCACAGAGCAGGAATCGAACCTACGACACCGAAGTTGGGGTCGACGCACATACCCACAACGCCACGGGCCACCACAAAAAAAAAGAAGAAAAAGAAGGTAATTGTGGGAGTGTCCATCACTTCAAATTTGATAACCGCCTGGTGTACTCCTCTGTGGCCATCGCTGTCAAACGCTGTTCATCGTGTACCGGTGAGTTTAAAAATGTGACCTCTTGTTGGGTGACCCACAAACCGAACACTGTCATCATGGTCAATTGTCAACCACGTCATTGCCATGCCCCATCCTTCATTTAAATTCACATCACAACTCCGAGCCACAAACCCAATTAAAAACCATTCACATCGGATATGAGTTCGCAGTCCACACTGGCGTAATAAAATCGTATCCTAATTAGAGGCCATATTCATGGACCACCCCCACAACGCGCACGCCTTCAAAAACCCAGCCAAGGACCGCCTACAAAGTACATGCAATTAAAGCAATGTTAACATTCAATACATACCCAAACTGAAATGTGCCATTCCCAAAACACCAATTAAAGTTGCCAATAGATTCTTCGGTGCCAGGATCGAGCAGTACGTAGCGGCCGCTACCCACATCAAGTGGCACGATAGGGCCTCCATCGCCTCAAAAGGAAAACACCACCAGGCATTCCTGCACAAGCACCACAGCAACACACCAACGGGGGCAGCCAAATCGGAAAAGAGAGACAGAGGAGATTGCGAGAGCATGTGTTTTAGTGGCAATCCGTTAACAGGACGGTCCAGGACCGGAAATGCACTTACTCAATAAACGAGTACCCAACCAGGCGTCCGGCATGCGAGAAGAATGCAATTATAATCAAATTTACATGTCCGAAGATTCTGGTTATCTTCTCGGCTCCATACAGGAACGGAATGCTGCTCACCGTGCCGACCGTGATTGTGATACCTGCCGGGGCAAGGTTGTTAGTTGCAGTTTGCAGTCTTCGCCCATCGATCCGCACTTACCGAGTAAATAGTTGGGCGCGCCCAACTCCTTCAGATACAGGAACAGGAAACTCTCGATGAAGCCCCAGAAGTTGCCCAAAACGAAGAGGAACAAAATGAAGGCGATAACGTGCGGCATTTTGAGGAGATTCCATAAATCTCGGAACACATTATCGGCTGGTAGCTTCTCGCCGAGTGGCATCATTAGCACGGACAGGGTGGATATGACCAACAGGATGTCGTATGTGTAGAAGGCGGCCGAGTAGTCGGTGTAGCCGAGACCACGGGACGAATAATCAATCATGATGCCGGTTATTGGCGAGAAGATGGCCATTCCGATGCTGGAGAAGAGACGCTCTCGTCCGAAGTCACCGCCGTACTTCTCAATCATCGTGAGGGCAATTGGGTCCATTATTGTTACACCGGCTGACAGCATTGTTGTGGCTAGGAACCTAGAATGAGATTTCGGATTTATCGTGCAATTAAAGTCCACTCTAGTGTGATTTATGGCTGAGGGATGGGTTTGCTGAGAAGATGAAGGGATTTTTAATGAGGGGGTTGGATGGGCTTCGGCCGTTAATAAGAAAGGCTTACTTTTTTTCTATTCAGTGTACCACTGCCACAAGGACTCTGGGGATTTGCTTTAGTCTAGGAAGCTTAACTAACTGCCTGGTAATAAGTAGCAGGAGAACTCAGATGCCAACCTGAGGACCACCTGATAGTCCAAATGATCATGGCTCAATGACTTAATATCTTCGTCGGCAACAGCCAGTACTTGCGAGGGTCAACTCCTAGAATTCCTCTCATTATAGCAACACTCTTCGCGAATGAATCACTTAACTCGAATGAAGGGGAAGATGTAGATCAAGAATGCCGTACACCCGACCCCCATGAGATGGCCACATTCAGTGGAAATCAAACACAGCTGATGGAGCATGATGCCCTTTCAGTTCCGTCTGCATTGATGGTGAGTTAAGGAGGATATATAACGACGAACTGTACAAGTACCAGAAGAATATAGATCCAACGCTCGAATGGCCATGCAGAGTGGATACCATTGCTCCCGCAATGCGAGACAGATAGCTAAGCATCGAGCTGCCTGGAGACGCTTGTTGGTTGAGGCCCAGGTTCACCCACGGACTGTAGTGCCACCTTAACAAAGTGACTATGGCGGAGCCTAGTGGAAGGCGATGGTATACAAATCAAGTCAAGGCTGTCGCGAAGTGCTCAAGGTTCTCGGCTTGCGGCATTCGATTACTCAGAAGTCTATAACCCGCAATGAAGTGCCAAATCAACTTGCTAGGAAAGTGGCTGAATCCGTCCCCCGAGTAACCCCGTATTTCCATCCAACCCTTGCTGATGTCAAGAGTTGCTGTTGAACTGCCCCCATGCGAGACCACTCAGACATTATGGCCTCGATATACATAGTAGTGCCAAGATAAAGCAAAAGGCAGTTGCGGATGGTAGTCGGGACGCTAACTGGCCATAAACGCCCAAGAAACCATGAACAGAAAATGGGGCTCACGCTGAGGGAAAGATGAAGAGATTGAGGATACCTCCCACTTCCTTTGTCACTGCCCCAGTCTCTGCATATCGAGACAGAGAGCACATTGCAAATCCCCTTAATCTCTATTTGCAGGTTTGTCAGGACCACCGGATGGCTGGAAGGGACAGCACAACATCTATAATTAGAAGCTCTCACGACTAGCAACAAGTACGACAGAAGGTTCTTGCCTCCATGGTTATCACAATGGGTCGAGTGAAACGTCCCACCGCGTCAACTCACGTACCTAACCTAGTGGCAGGGGAGGACTTCAAAACGGGTATGCACCAACTCGTCTGTAAAATTTGGTCGGAGGAAACCAGCGTATGAACTTACCAGGGTAAGGGGCATCCCCGGCAATACTATGAAACAAGCCACTTCTTGGGCATGTCGCAACAAATGTAAACGATGCCAGCACAGAGTTGGCAATCAGAACTGTCGACTAACAACCTGGGAGACCACTCAGATGCTGTGGGCTAGTGCAAAGACCCACAGACTCCTTCGGTGGGACAAAGAGTTGCTAGCAATGGTGTTTGAAGCACTAACTGGTCATAATCAACTAAAACAAACTAACTATTTTCGATGCGCTTACGCCAAGGCTTAAGTCTACGCTAATAAGCTTAGCGGAGTGGGCGTGCTGTATACTAATATGGAATTGCCGAAAAAAGTCGGGCATTGGACAGACTACATATAATGTGGATGGAGTTACAGCCCATAGAGGGCCAGGGCCTAGCTTCTCAGCAAACACTCGTGTTGTGCGTGCTATAGTTCACTCACAGCTGGAAGGGACCTATGACAGCATCGGACGACGATGGAGAACGCACGATGATCCATCGAGGTCGAAAAAGAATCAACTGAAACCGTTGATTTCATACATGGCGACGGGCTGTTATATGACTTCCTCAACATCTTTCTTAAAAGATTGTTCAAAACTTGCACTCCAACACCAGGGACACAATCTCTCAGAAGTCCGTGCAACCAAAATAAGGTATCCAACAGTGACGTCACGGAGGGAACCTCAAAGTAGACAGATATAGCCTTCTTCTTCTTCTTGTGGCGCTACAGTCCGGGGTGAACCTGGGCCTCGGTCAACAATCCTCTCCAGCTGGCACGTTCTTTAGCCAGCTGCCTCCAATTTCGCACTCCAAGTTGGTTGAGGTCTTTTTCCACTTGAGTGCGCCATCGGGTTCGTGGTCGTCCTCTATTGCGTTGTCCCACTGGCTCGGAGTCGAAAACTCTTCGGGCTGGAGCAGTGTTGTCCATGCGCTCTACATGGCCTAGCCATCTTAGGCGTTGAATCCGTAGACGCCTGACTAGACTCATGTCGCTGTACAGCCCGTACAGTTCGTGGTTGAATCTCCTTCTCCAAGAACCTTCAACGCAAACAGGACCGAAGATTGAACGCAGAACTTTTCTCTCGAAGAGACCAAGTGCGTCTTCATCCGCTCTTGAGATAGTCCAAGCTTCCGCGCCATACAGCAGGACAGGGATGATCAAGGTCTTATATAAGGTGAGCTTGGTCTTCCGAGAGAGGGCTCGACTACTCAATTGCCTCTTGAGCCCAAAGAAACAGCGGTTGGCAAGAGTTATTCTGCGTTTAATCTCAGTACTGATGTTGTTCGCACTATTTACTTGGGAGCCGAGGTAGACGAAGTCCTTCACTACCTCGAAGTTGTAGCTGCCTATGGTGACGTTCTGACCGAGTCGTCGATGTTGTGTGTCCTTTCTTGATGACAGCATATACTTTGTTTTGCCCTCATTCACCGCTAAACCTATTTTTGCCGCCTCCGTTTGAATACCAGCAAACGCTTCATTGACGGCTCGCTGAGTTCGGCCAATCACGTCAATATCGTCCGCGTATGCTAGCAGTTGAACGGACTTCTGGAAGATCGTGCCTCTAGTGTTGGCGTGTGAGTTTCGCACGATCTTCTCCAACACGATGTTGAAGAAGTCACATGACAGCGCGTCGCCTTGTCTAAAACCTTTTTTGACATTGAAGGTCTCGGTGAGTTCGTTACCGACCTTGATGGAGCAGCGAGTGTTCTCCATCGTCATCCTGCGCAATCTGACGAGTTTGGCAGGGATGTCAAAACTAGACATGGCGTTGTATAGCTCGTCTCTATGCACACTGTCATATGCGGCCTTAAAGTCGACAAATAGGTGGTGGGTGTCGATCTGCATCTCTTGGGTTTTTTCGAGGATCTGCCGTAATGTGAGAATTTGATCGATAGTGGACTTCCCAGGCCTGAAACCGCACTGATAGGGACCTATCATGTTGTTGACGAATGGTTTCAGGCGCTCACACAGAACGGCAGAGAAGATTTTGTAGGCAATGTTAAGGAGACTTATCCCCCGATAGTTGGCGCAGTCAAAGGGGTCTCCTTTTTTGTGGATCGGGCAAACGATACTAAGATTCCACTCGTCGGGCATGCTTTCCTCCGACCATATCCTACAGACGAGCTGGTGCATGCGCCCAACCAGATCATCTCCAGCTGCCTTAAACAGTTCCGCGGACAATCCATCCGCTCCAGCAGCTTTGTTCGACTTCAGTCTCGATATCGCTATCTTGACTTCGTCTAGATCGGGGGGACGGAATTCTCTTCTGTCGTCGTCCATTGCGTGGAGTGGAACATTCTGCCTGACAGCGGTATTGGTGTCCTCTTCGCCGCTTAACAGTCTGCAGAAGTGATCCTTCCAGATTCTCAGTATCGACTGCGACTCTACTACGAGTTGTCCCTCTTCGTTCCGACAGGCTTCTGTCCGATGTTTGATATAGCCTTGAGGTGGTCAAATACTCTGTCTACCTAGGACCCGCTATAAACTCAGCAGGCGACACCAGTTCTGAAGTCAAACGTTCCTTCTTCCGGCTAAGAAAGCAATTGCCTTAACTCGAACAAGCGAAACGACTATAATCGTCTCAGTCCCGCTGCATGGCGCAGAGGCATGGCCTTTGTCAAAAGCGGATAAGGTTGCAATTGACTGCTTTGTTAGGAAAAGGAAGGAAGGATTGAAACAGCTAGATCATGCAGAGCTCGTGAGAACCCGTGCTCCAGCGGCTTGGCGCACTTGAAAAACGTGCGAAACTGGCGCAGCTAGCTAAAGATCGAGCTGACCACGAACTGTAGAGCTTCCATTTATCATTCATTCCAGTAACTGATGATTAAGAGGGACATGAACAGAAGAAGAAAAACAATTCAAACTGCAGCCCATAAAGTAACCAACCTTGTATTTAATATCGGCAACCAGTTTGCCATCAGAGATCTTCAAGGCCGTGAATTTTTGGTAAAGAAAAAATGGGAAACTAAAGGACGGGTAATCGAAACCATAAAATCGGCCTTTCCCTCTTTTTTTGAGAACAAGCAAAACGCGAAGTAAGTCACTGTTCACCTTGTTTTCCGGGCTTGAAGACAAGCAGAACGCCGAGCTTTTTCTTGTTGCATTCGACTCCTACATTTATTCTGAGTCGACTACATCGAGCGCACTAGACTGCTGCTTCAGTTCAGATGCTCTTCGAATCTGATTCTCCTGATTCAAGGCCGATGACGGATACAACACAACTGCTGTCTTGATGAATGGAACAAGTTTGCCAGAGATGAACGAGGTAGGCCGCTCTAACGCATGCTCAGAACATCCATGGGCCGATGAGCCGGGAAATATAAGTAGTCGAAGCAAACCAAAAAATCTCTACTTCATGCACAATTTCCAGTTTTGGACAGATGGTTAACTTTTCAAGAAGATAAAGTAGGTCCTCAGCCCATCAATCCTTAATCATTGCTAGTCATCCTGAACCAAGCTATAGCTTCGTGGCTGTAAGAGTCGTCACACCCTGTTGTGTACACCAACTGTCACGGAGTCGGGAAGTAACATTGTATGTGCTCTGCGATCTCACTAAGTTGTTTCAGAGTACTTGCCAAGAGCTGACCATCTGTAACTTCGAACGAAACATCGAAAAGGACTAACATCTGCGAGGAGGGAACCCCTTGTCTGGATAAATAAAAGATGTGGATGTCTGGACAAGAAGGAGTAGGCGACTAATTTCACTCGGCTACATCGAACGCAAGAGTCCTCCGACCAACGAGCTGAGCCGCACAACGCAAGACGTACCACTATCTTTCACTCTCGACCCTGAAGCTTTCCGCTTAGCCTGCTTCAACAAAGCTACAGATCATTCGTGTCCAAGCCTCTTTCTTCAGGAAGATCAGACCGAACTGTTGGCATGATTGTTGAGGCTAACACATCACATAGCCAACACCCCTATATGTAGCATTATCCTGTCATGATCCCAAAAGTACCTCAATAATATTGACAAATTATACAAATCGGGTGAGGCTAGTCAAGGACCTTAGTCAGCGGCATAGCTTCCACGACAAGTACTAGGATCTACCATCTGATGAACCTTTAGTGCATCAGCTTTTAAGTAGAGGCTCATAGGCTAAACAAATGACAACTTTGCATTTTCATGCATTCTCTATGTCGAGTCACTGTTGCGAAGTTGACATTCGTTAAGAACTAGTGAAACATTCACGTTTTAAATTGACGCTGAAGTGTTTGTCTCCTTTTTTTATTACGTGCTCAAGGAATTATTAATACCCTTAACTGTCCGGGGTCGTGACACAGCACGGGCCAAAGCTATAAAAGGACATAAGGTGATGAGGTCCCTGTGCACTTTGGTCTTACAAATCTGCAGATTGGGCTCAGAAAAGCATTTCATTTTCGTGTAGTGCAGCTGAAAACAAGTCGCTAAAATTAACTTTGCATACTAAAACGGGCTTAAGGATAGATTGATGAGCATTCCCCGCGAGACGTGTATTGCGGGTAAATTCCTTGTCCATGTGAAGCGCGCCACAAAGTAAAACAAAATTTACAAAAGTTTCAACATTACTTGGACCACAAGAATCCAATCAACGAAGTCCGTGAATCAATCGAAATCCATCAAAATCACCGCAAGTCATCAATCAAGGTAGAAACTTCAAAAAAATTCAACTCATTTCAGTCCGCACTCATCAATCATTTCAGTTGCAATAATCTCCTTCATTCCTTCGCTAAAATCATCAATCCCATCATAAATGTGAAAACAACGCATAAAGAAGGCCCTAATAAGCTTCCCTGGGGTACCCCACCCACCCATGAAGGGATTATTGCGAGTCACAGTCATCGATTCAAATCAGTAGCTCACACAAATAACTCATAAATCAAACACCGTCAAAGGCTTTCAGTATCTGCATCGAAATAATCTGCATCTCTGTTATCCGCAAACTGTTAGCTTGCATTTCACTACTTCTCATCCATGGCAGTCTTTTGCGAGAGTTATGCAAATTTGTGTATCAAATTGTTTTATCGCACGCTTTGTTTTCAATTCAAGCCATTGTATCGGTTCCGCATGCCACAGCATAGTATTGCATTGCTCTAATGGATGGATTTATGTGGGGGATTTGCTTGGGATGTGTTATTCTTGCGTACGACTTTGGCGTATGCTCCCCCATGTGCTGAGGGAATGAATGTCAACTTTTGTTTCATCGTATTTTCCTTGCTCTGAAATTGGAGAAACATTGCATTTTAAGTGCTTCATGAATTTCCTATCGCTTGTAAATGTGTTGCTTCTGCTTTATTGCACAGGGTGCGTTTTATTTTCATCGGAAGCGGAATGAATAGTGCTGTGGTGCATGGTTTAATGAACACCAACCATGAATTGATGGATAAGGAAGTGTCAGAACACCGCCAGCTGAGTTGTTCTAGTTGCATTGATGCTTTGTTTTGAGAAAGAAACATTAGATGTGACAGTCAGTTGGATTATTATTTATTTTAGTTTTTCCTTTCATCTGCGCTTGTGACACTAAACCTTGGCAGTTGACAAATAAATGTTGCAAAATTTAGGGAGTGCGCCATAAAACAGACTCTCAACCCTGTCCCGATTCCCGATTTTGATTCATAAATTCATAATGATCTCCTTATGGACATGTTATCTGCCCAAGTGCTGTCTGGTAGATCACACTCACACGATCTAGACTGCAAAAACATATGGATGCCTGTGGCATTTAACCAAGCGCAGTTTTGAATGTGATCAAATTTGTCCATTTTTTTTGAATTCACGTTTCGTCGTTTTTTTAAATACTTCGGTAGCTGACACATGTTCCAACGTCCAAGTCAAATTGTCAGTAACCCCAGCATCAATAAATAGGAGCACTCTTAAAGCACTGATTTAGTTTTAAACATTTCTCGAGCTTAGAACAGAAATTTTAAGGGAAAGAATTATAATCTGCCCAGACAGTCAGACATAAGTTAAAGCACCATCGCCCAGCTTAATGGAGACCAAAACGGTCAAATGCGACTTTGGATTAGGCTAGAAGGCACCACCTGCCTTAAAACAAAAGAAATCTGGCCATCACTTAACCTAAAACGGTCACTCAGTCTACTTGGACTCAGCAAGCCCTCAGTAAGGACCCTTATAGGAGTCATAACCGGGCACTGTGTAATTGGCACTCATGCTCGCAGGATGGGTGCACCATATAATGATTTTTGCAGATGCTGCATGGATGAAGAGGAGGAAGAGAACACTTATCACCTTCTCTGCTCCTGTAGTGCTCTTGCCAGTCGTAGGTTCCTGCACCTAGGAGCCTACTACTTCAGCAGCCGTAACGAGTTAAAAAGTGCCAGCATTGGCCAACTAAATCGGTTCATCAGCAGCACCAACTGGTTCCAGCGTTAGGAGAAGTCAATCCGCGTGGTATCATAATGGGCCTACTCTGGCTTAAGTGTGACTGCTCTGCAGCAGTCAGCCACTACAACCTAACCTAACCTAACCTTGGATTAGGTTCCAAAAATCGCTAGACCGTAGTTACGATCAACATTCATTCGTTATAGGCCAGCCGACGAAGAGCTAGATTCGATCCATTGATTTCTTGGTTTAATGTTCTTCTCAATTCATCGCCAGCAAAATGTCAAGGCGGTGTCTTCCTCTCTCACCGATCAAGAGCTTCCGAATGATGCATTATATCAACGTTCGTTGGCTCAGATGTCTTCTACAATGAACAATCTTCAGGACAATACAGGCTGATTTTCAACAGCATAAAAGCACGTAAATAAACTCATAAGAGAGTTCGCTGGTTGTCCATGACCAACGTTTCAAGTTCAAGGTAAGTTAGTCGGATTGCTGCCCAGACCAGGCAAGATCTTCAAGGGACTCCGACAAGCGGATGGGATGGGCTGCCTTCGCCTCTAAATGGTAAAAGCCTAAGCCCTGATACAACTGGGAGAGGCCAAAGTGTCGCCAAGTCCACCCAATTACTGGCATACGCCGGCAACATTTTCCGATAAAGCGAACAAGATGGACAACACACGTTCAACCAGATCGACTCAGCCAAGAACCTGAGGCAGCAAACAAAATCATTGAATGTTGGTCGAACCCCACCAATTGGTAATGCAAAAGCTGATGAATTTAAAGTTGTGCAATCCTGGTTGGTCGTATGTGACCATTATAACAAGAAGAACCTTCAACAGTCTTTAGACTCAATTTAAGTCCATAACGCGACTCTAGTTTTGCCACCCGAGTGCGAGACTTGCTTAACCAAGTTCATTCTGACTTCTTAGTCACGGTCGAAAGGAATATCCTACGGCGAACATTTAG
This sequence comes from Eristalis arbustorum, assembly GCA_916610145.1. Classification (NCBI taxonomy): domain Eukaryota; kingdom Metazoa; phylum Arthropoda; class Insecta; order Diptera; family Syrphidae; genus Eristalis; species Eristalis arbustorum. The sequence goes on along the minus strand of OU744317.1, from coordinate 44,477,287 downwards.
CCTCTTGAATATGTAAAGAAGGACTAGCAAAGTGGATCCCGCTAGGAAAGTAGAAGAAGCGTGGCGGACAGCGCTTCTCTGCAGAGATCTTGCAAAACTAAATGGCGTCGGCCGTTGATCGGTATAGATGGAGGCGCGGATCGGACCCCGGTTGTAGCACCGATTTCAGCTGAGTCGATGGCAATGACAGAGGTATTTCAACCAAAAACTGTACGAACTAATCAAGCTTAGGCGTCTAAGGATTCAATCGTCTAGGCATGTGGCAGATATTAGAACTACACTCTTGGGCAGTTTCAAGTTCACCGACTAGTCTCACGCCCAAAAACTAAGTCTTCTTCTTCTTCTTCTTTGATTGGCGCTACAGTCCGGGGTGAACCTGGGCCTCAACCAACATGCCTCTCCATCCAACACGATCTTTCGCCAGCTGCCTCCAGCTGCGCACACCAAGTTGGTTGAGGTCCTTTTCCACTTGTGTGCGCCATCTAGTGCGAGGACGTCCTCTCTTGCGCTGTCCCAATGGCTCGGTATCGAAGACTCTTCGGGCCGGAGCTGTGGTGTCCATCCGTTCTACATGACCTAGCCATCTTAAGCGTTGGATCCGAAGACGCGTAACTAGGTGAATGTCGCTGTACAGCCCGTATAGTTCGTGGTTGAACCTTCTCCTCCAAACGCCATCAACGCAAACAGGACCAAAGATCGTACGCAGAACTTTTCTCTCAAAACAACCAAGAGCTTTTTCATCCGCTTTCAATAGGGTACATGTCTCTGAGCCATAGAGCAGGACTGGGATATCAGAGTTTTATACAAAGTCAATTTGGTGTTTCGAGAGATGGCTCTGTTACTCAATTGCATCTTGAGCCCAAAGAAGCAGCAGCTGGCAAGAGTACTTCTGCGCTTATCTCGGTACTGGTGTTGTTGTCCCTATTTACTCTAGAGACTAGATAGACGAAGTCCTTGACTACCTCAAATACGAATAATATGCCGCTCTGTCCGAGACGTCGATGTGCGTCCTTTCGTGATGACAGCATGTACTTTGTTTTGCCCATTTTAGCCGCTTTCGTTTGAATGCCACCAAACGCCTCATTGACAGCTCGCTGTGTTCGTCCAATCACGTCAATGTCGTCCGCATAAGCAAGCAGTTGAACGGACTTTTGGAAGATCGTGCCTCGGGTGTTTACGTTTGAGTTTCGCACGATCTTCTCAAGTATGATGTTGAAGAAGTCACACGGCAGCGTGTCGCCTTGCCTAAAACGTTTTTTGACATTGAAGGTCTCGGTTCGTTACCGACCTTGATGGAGCAGCGAGATTTCTTCATCATCATCCTGCACAACCTGACGAGTTTGGCAGGAATGTCAAAACTAGACATGGCGCTGTATAGCTCGTCTCTGTGCACGCTGTCATTTCTCACATGATCGACTTTCATTTTCATGGTTCCACTCGACCCACGGACGATGCTTACAAAGTCTTTCCACTCGGGATTGAGCAACAGCAGACAACATGTGAGTGATTGTTGCAAAAGCTAGCTCAGACCGGACTCAGACTACAGCGCCACCTAGATTATTTCAAATGAACTGCACCACAGGCGTTAGCATAAAACTTCTGTCCGCAAACTCCTACTGGCAACTCCGTGCAAAATAGGTTTTAAATTCTTTGAATGCCCATTCCCTTGAAGTGACTCAAGGCGTGTCCATAATTAATGGAAAGACATTTATTGTGTTACTGTGCATTTCCTAACCAAACCTCGCTTTGTTGTAGTCGACTGCACTACACGATGCACAACGCACGCAACTCGATCTTCTCGAGACACCCATAAGGAAGAACACAAGTATGATTGGCTATTGACATCAGGATGACCCAACCACTCACCTTAGCAAAAAGTACAGCCAGAAGACCCTGTCGTCGCTCTCCTTGTAGTCCGGCGGGCAGATCTCGGGTCCGTTCTTTCTGAATCTACACCTCTGCACCATGCAGTCGGCAGCCAACTCGCTCAGCTTGTGCGGTCCCGACATATTCGTTCGCGTCACTATGCCACCACACCGCAAGTCCAACTCCTCCAAGTCCGTGACGTTCACACCGCTCTTCCAGAGGAGCTTCTCGCCGAACCGCTGCTTGAAGTCGGTCACGGTCTCGTTGTCGTCCGGTTCGATTTCCATTCCCAGCTGCTCGATGGGGTCCGCCAAGTCCGGATGCATGTCCAGCATGAAGTATGCCGAGTCGTACTTACTCGACAGCACCCAGCCCCGGTCCACCTGATCGTCTGCGTAGTTGCTCTCTGTGAAGTGTTAACCGATTAAATTAAGGATCTGCTCCTCTGACCTCTGTACTTACGATTCAAATACGCTGCCGTTGTGGTCGCGGGGAACGGCGTCGATGACAGCAGCGGTTCGTGCGATTTATTGTGCTGCTTGTTGCTGACATGGAACCTCAGGTTCTCCGGATCGTTCGGATTGACGTCGTCGGCGAAGATGGGCGCATTCGTGGGCGGGGGTACGATTTCTATTTTCGGATTCTGCTCCAGCAGCAGGCAGTAGTCCAAGCACTGGTCCACAACCAAGTCCAACTCCTCCTCCTCCGGGCACTCTCGACTGGGACATGGTGACCACCAGATCTTGCGGTTGACCGAAATGGAAATGAAAATCAAATTAAAACGTGAACACACACAGGGAGAGGGACGCATAAAAAACATGCAACGACCACACTTAAGAACATGAACATTTTCTTGTCTAACGACTCGGTTACGATTACTCGGACAAGGAACTGGAGGAAATATCGAAAAAGGTCTCCTCGAGTCCGGGCAGCTGGGTCTGGTCCTTTTCGGGACATGTGTTCGCTCGGACACGGCCAGGCGGGTGTTGGATGCTGTGTAATTACATTTGGGGATGATTCTCCTGTGATTAATGACATTGAGCATGAGACAACGATTTCCCCGATATTGCCTTGAAACGAGGATGCTTTCTGTCCCCCTTTTTTATGGGAGTGTGCACGGGACGTTGGCAATGGTTGGGCGCACCACATATTTTGACTTAAAATTCATTGGAATCGATTTGTGGGCGGTTTGAATTTGAAGACTGTCGAAGGCTCGTAGGGAGCTGGCGAGAGGCCTGAAGACGGGCGGGTATCTAATTTGGTGGGCCTTCGTTCCAAGAAAGAGATAAGGCTTCGGGCATGGGTGCCTGGATAGGGTTGAGAATTTTGCGATTGTTGACGATTAATTGATGTTAAAACGGACACAAGCTACGTTTCGAGTGATACCTGCTGTGAACCTTCCATCATCACCTTTATTTGATTAAAATAAGGTTCTGAATACCTACGACCCATAATAGGTACACGCTTTGGGGAATCTCGTTGAAAATTGGTCACGTAGTGGATGATGTGACACTGACACTTCTCTGCTTCAATCTTAAATGCAATCAATTTTTTTTATAATTTGCGCGTGCTCAAGTGGTTACTAATACCCTTAATTGTTCGGGAGCAGGACACAGCACAGGCCGAAGGTATAGAGGGAGAGAGAGAGAGGAGGTACCTGTGCACATTGGTCTTAAATATCGGAAGAGCATTCCATATTCGTGTGGTGCAGCTAAAAAACGAGTGTCTATATTTCACTGTGTCTACGAAAGCAGGCTTAAGGGTAAGCTGATGTACATTCCTGCATACCAAGGATAGCCCCTTTAAGCTTATTCCGGTTATCCTCTGTAGGGTTGGCTTTGTATAACCGGAAAGTCAACTCTCTCATTTTGATAGTCCCTTTGCAGCTCGAGTCATACCATGCATTTGGTCTGGGTTTGATACACTTCACTCTATGCGGGATGAAGGATCTCATGCCCAGCTGAAGAATGTTTGTGATCATATCAGCAGCGGCATCCACGTCACTATTGAGGAAGCATAGTGACCAATTAAAATTCCTAAAGAAGTTGTTGAGTCCGCTCCAATTGGCTTTCTCGTATAGCCATACTGTTCTTTTCGGAATTTGTTCTCTAACTGTTTGTGGCGAAAACGAGAAATTAGCTGATATGACACAGTGGACTGACGAGCCTAGAGGCGACGATATGTCAACAGAATAGCTATCAGGAAGAGAGGTGAGAAACAGCTCCAGTGCGTTGGCGGAATGATCTGCAATGTCAGGTATTCGTGTGGACTCATTTACAAGCTGGGTCAGATTGTTTGCCTCAGCAAAGATTTCAACGTACCTTCCTTCGGGTGTTGTCTGGCCTTAATGTCGAAGCCATTTAGAATTGTGTACATTAAAATCGCCCGCAATGGCAATTTCAGTGTAAGGATACAGGGAAACAATTCTTGAGATAGAATCGGATAGCGCATCAAATTCCTTAAAAGTTGAATTGCTATCCAAGTTTGGACCTCTATAAACAAAGCTGTTTGGAATTTTAACCACAGAAAATTAAATTCCGGATTGGAACAGAGGCCGTATTGTGGTTGAAGTTGGTAAGCTACATCACTACACGAGGCCGCGGTGCATAAAGAAAAGCGGCACTAAGCACTAAGCTATATCCAAATCCGATAATTCGGTATTTTCACCTATCTGTGTTTTACTTAGCTCCAAGACGGTTGGTTTATAAGGGGATAAGTGTACATACACAGCAAAGAGATTCGTTCTGAGACCGAGAACATTACTCATATCAACTCTAAAGTTTCCCATAGATTATAAAGCGGAGATACCAAAAACCCAACTCCAACTGTGTTGGGCAAAGCTAAGATAATGTGAATGAATGGCGATGACAGAAAAAAAATAAACGCACATCTCTTTATTCATTCGCCCCTTTCTCGTACATCGTCGTGCGAAGGCACGTGCCCCCTACTAGTGGACAAACATCACATTGTTGGATGCAGTTGGTAATGACGACCTCGGATGGCCGACTGTCCTTCTAAGTTAGTAAGTACTTAGAAAAACGATGCTCCTTAATAAAGACCTGATTGAACCCAATTTCGGATGTTCGCAATCCGAGTTGAGTCATTCTAAATTGTTTATTTTTCAAGTTCATTTCTGTGCAAACGCAATTAAATATATTTAAAAGGACTTTCCTTTAGAATCTCTTCATCCGTGCTTGGTATACCATACATATAATATGACTTATTCATGTCGGTATTGTCCTACAGTTTTACGCCGACTCCAACCGGCCACGTTTGATACGCTTTAGAGAAGGTTTTAGTAGTTCCAGAACCGAACCTAAGCGCTGTAGGTACAAGTGCGCTGGATTCGACTAACAATGTCTGATCCGATAATTTTCGGAGGCCAAATGGTCACAACCTGCTAAAGATGCCCTGTACCTGACCAACCGGATATTCGGCATAGGGCCCATGCCCCAACATAATCCTGTGAATGTAGCGAGCGATCGTTAGGCCTGTTTTGACACATGGCCGTGTAGTATACTAGCAGGCCACCTTGAAATCCATACATCTTATTCTGCTAACTAGAATTCAGCGACTGGCATGCCTGATTGTTACGAAAGCAAGCTCTACTACCCCGACCGTAGGCCTTGGGGTTCTATTGAATCTTCTACCACTCGACCTGTATATGAAAGCTACCACTGTCAAAAGTGTCATTAGAAGTATTCAATCCAAGAGCTGGAGACAATGTCTCACTGGACATGCTAGTATAGTGAACAGACTACAAATTGAACAGCGACTACATACTCCCACTGCTCCCCTTGGTTTTGAAATTCCATTCAAATGTGATTTCCCGTCAAGGGAAAGTTGGACGACTAGTGAACCCATCAATAACTCGACCATTCAGGTATACACAGATGGTTCGAAGATGCAAGCAGGCACAGGCGCGGACGTTTTCTCCGAAATGTTAAACATGCACTGCTCTATCAGAATTCCTGGATATAGCATTGTTTTTCAAGTGAAGGTCCTGACATGCAAAGAAGTGGCCAGATTGATACCAATGTTAGAAATACCAACGGCTGACATTACCATTCTTAATTACAGTCAAGCAGCCATTAAAGCAATTAAGGAGAAATCAAGTCCAAGCTACTGCGAAGAGCTCAAGGTTTTTAGCTGGCAGCACTCGATTGCTCAATGAGGCAACAGATGAACTTGCCTTGAAAGGTGCCGAAATCGACCCGTCCCGGGCAATCCTAAGCATTAACCCTCCATTGGCAGATGTCCATAAGAAAGCGCATGATAGGATAATAAGAACAGCAAATGTGTGCTGGGAAAATCGAATCGAAGTGCTAAATCCGACGAACTCATGATATGCTGTAAAAAACGACTCAGATCGGTAGTCCATGCGCTCACGCGATATAATCATCTGCATTATTACGAAAATAAAATGGGCCTTACCCATGACTACATCTGCAGAGAAAAGATACTCCTTACTTTTACTGTCACTGTTCAAGCATCTATCGATTGCGTAATAAAGCACTGGGAGAATACTTCTTCGAAGACCTTCATCACCTGAAAGACATGCCACTAATATTTCATTACAGGTGCAGAGGACATCGTGCTCGCTCGATCCAAATGAACCGGAACCAGAAACATCGTAAATGGACTCGAGTTATGCATATAAGAGGACCTCCACCGATAGTCACAATGGGTCTACAAGGACCAACGCGCTTACCTAGCCTAACTTAACCTAATCCTTTTTCTAATTCATTTTAAATTCTTGACTATCGTCATCATCTGTTCTGGTATCCACATACACATCACTTTTTGAACAATTTACTAAACAAAAGCCTCAATAAAAAAAAAACAGAATTTACGAAAGTTACACCATTTATTAGCATGGACTTTCAAATTGACAGCCAGCCGTAGCTTTGGAATGTATATGGAACGGAAGTTAGAGTTAATTAAGGTTCGCAATACTGGCTATTATGTGAATCGGATCTCAAAAACCTTGTGTCGGTTTGATGGTACGACTTTTATAACTGAGGTAATTATATGTACTTTGCCAGCTAGCTGAACATGTAAGTGTTCAAATTTCACAAGGAATTTATCATAACCTTCCAGCAGACTTCGTCCGAATTACAATGCATTTATTCTCTCCCTCTTTTGAGTACCACGGTCATACCAATGACTGAATTATTTAAACAGAGTCACAAAACCTCCCAAACATTTTTATTATTATTTTTTCCCAGTCACAATATTTGAAATTATTGAAAACCGAAACTTCATCATTTATTTCGAAACACGCCCACAAAGTGGTCGCATACATTCGGTAAACACGGCGGAACACACACAACACAGTCGATGAAACCAAATCAGAGGCATACATCCGCAGCCGCAGGCACCACAAAACCCCCGAAACCCCATCCCACCCGCCGAATAGTTTTTGATGTTTACCTAAGCGCACAACCAACCAACCAACACATCACACGGAATCAAATGAAATACACGCTACCTGGTGCGTCCAAAATAAAACTGCGGGGGCCGGTAAAAAAATATGTAATAAATTCAAATTATTTATAATTACCTCAACAGTACCGGCCTCTGGGTGGCGCATAACAAAGGCGGATGGAACAACTCCTGGAATTTCCTGTTGCGGTATGAACAGCAGGGAATGATGAAAGAGTGCGTTCAGTAGCAAACTCATGACCACAACAGGTTTGTATTTCCCAAATTTGTCAACCAGAAAACCTGAAAGTATGTAATCCTTTTGAAATGTTTGCGGGGACATTTAACTGGTGTAATCGAAATCAGCCCGAAACCGGGGAGTTAACTGAAAATTAAATGAGAACGCAAATGATTTTTAATGTCATGGTGGGGGACGAGTCCTGGATGCAGTAGCGAGCGAGAGCTTAACGACACGGTGGTTGTTGGTACGTTTACGTATTTACAGCCGGAATGCAGGTTGTTGTGGGTCGTTGAGGTTCTTTTAAAAATTCCTTTTTGCGGCAGTCTCTCGTTCATTATATGGTAGAGGGGACACACGTTGTCGAATTTTAGCCGACATTTTTCGCGGAAATTTCGAAGTAGAGGTTTGGGGTTTGAACGGAGTATGAAAGGGATTTTAAACGAATGTTGAAGGAGAAGAAAAGGAAGGAATCGAAGGAAACAACTGACATCGGTGGGTAGCCTTGTTTGTTGCCTTGTGGGACACACGAGGCAGTGATGTGGTTTTAATTGTCCTCCTTAATCTGTCCTAATTGTTCATCATTTAAATTGATAAGTCAGTCAAAAGAAGGTGTCTTAACACAACTACCCTCTGTTCCTTATCACCTTGAATATTGCTGTAGAATCTTTTTAAGGTTCCTGTTGCGTGTTTTCATCATCAATTGGCAACGTAGGCACGTCTACTTCGAGGCGATGGCTAAAATGTGGCACAATTATTCTAGCAAGCGGTGGACAGAAGAGATCTGTTATATCGTGGGGTTTGATGTAAACCAATTCTGTGGCTGTCCTCGCTGGAATGGACTAATTTGGTGTTTTTGATTATTCCAATGCCGACTCGTCTCCTCCTAGAGAAGAGTACTAGAGTCCTCGGCGATAAACAGCAAATCAGTCGAGGAATTATGAGCACAAAAGGATTACCTGACAATAATCTTAAGATCACTCTAGTACTATTCTCTAGGAGGAGACGAGACAGTTTGGCCGAAAACCGAACTGATCATTCCCCAGATGAGGAAGTGATGACTTTCCATCATGGATCTGATTCATGGGTTACTGATCCCCTTTATGATCGAGTCGTAGCCAGTGTTATCAAAATGTCGATGTCGAGGAATGCATACAGGGCTTTTGTGCCATCTTAAATATGGGCGGCCTATGTTCTCGCAATAAGCCCTTGTTTTCTCTGTGGTGAAAGTGTATCCTGTAGTCGATGATAACTGCCGAAATTTCATATGCTTCTGACAATCAAATGTTCGATTCCATCTTGAGACACAGTCAATCTCAAGGTCTCTTTTCTGCATTCGGTACTGATATTGCTTGTGCGAAGCTCCTGACTAGGCACGGTTGACAAATGCAACGCTTCACGTTGTGTGCTCTTTCTTGAATACCTTAATCTATCCCTTTCAGTTGCAATAATGCAAAGGAGGCGTTTCAGTCGTCAATGTCATCCTGAAAAGCTTACATTTGCACGAACCTCAAGAGCGAGGTTTCTAGTGTTGGCCACTGAATTTTTCTGGAGAATATACGTCCTCAATGAGATCATTACCAGTGTTACCACAGGGACTCTATAGAGTCAAATGGACTCATATTTTTTAGCCTGACTCGGGGACTCATCATTTTTTGGTTGGACTCATTTTTTAAGAACAAAATTAACGTAATTTTGTTTCACATTTCAAGGTGTGAACTACGCTTCAATATTGAACTGAACGCTTTCATTTAAAATGCCTGAGCACATACTAGTACTGTCCCCAGGAATGGCTCTGGCCCGACTTCGATCTAGGAAAGGAATGTAGTCGTATCTTCATAGATGGCTTCAAATCTATGAAAGCTCCGCTGCTTTCGTGGAAGGCGACAACATTTTACTATGTACCTCATTAAGTATCAGTTTTTTAAGCGGGTACCTATGCCCAACAAACTATATTTGGAAAACAGGTGGAAGGGTGATGGTTTGACGTCTCGAGAGCACTATCGTAGAAGGCATGACTCTCCACGATGTGGATAGACCAAGCATTTGCTCCAATTCCGTAGCATTCTTTTTGTCCGGCGTTACCGGCATGATAACGGGCCACTACACCTATGCTAAACACATAATGTGCTGGGTTTAAACGAAGAAACCCTCTGCGATGCCTGGGGAGAGAACGGCTACACGGCATAGCACTTCCTCTGTCACTGTCCCGTCTTTCGGTCTTCGGCACTAATACGGTTAGAGCTGATTCTGTAGGCCCTTAACCACCGATGCGCCAGCTGATCTTTCGAAGGAATTGTAGGTTGCCACCTGGTAGTTGGAACAGTCTTGAGTCTGAGTGCTCCAGTGTAGTATCAAAACCTCAAAAAAACAACATACTGGTTTCTTTTGTGTTTCTTAGTTTTCACATAAGGAGGCATTGTTTTATCAAAAGCCATTGTTGGGACTCACGTATTTTAGAAATTACTCGTTTTTTAAGCTCCTGGAACTCATAAATAATTTAACCTGTGGTACACTGATCCCTGATCATCATCGTATTGATATTTCGAACCCAAAGATTCGGCTGTCCTTTCATGATTTCAGAGCTTTCCTGTAAAATGAGCGTCTATCAAAATCCATCTTTCCAGTCCCAGCGCCTTGAACTTCCAATCCGACATGTCAAAGTGAAAAGCGTGATCCACAAACGCAGTCCAGAAGTGCACATGGTCTATAGGCGGCTCAAGTCTACAACACAGCTTTAATGGCAGCGGATAATGTAGTCCATTATTCAACGTTTTTTTTCGTTTGAGGGACGTTCCCTATGTTTTTGTGAACTTTCTTTACAACACGTTTCTTTAATACACTTCAATGGACTCTCCGCAAGTCGAATTTCTTTCTAACTCGAATTTTTGTGCTTAGCATATTTAAGCACCTCCTCAATTTTGATTTACCAGGTGTACCGGTATGAAACGAGTTTTTTTTTTGAAAATTAAACACTAATTATTACTGGGAAAGTAAAAGCATTTTATTCAAAGTATTGGCCATTGTTTTCTGCACATTCTGACCACCTTTCTGGCAATTTGTGAATACCACGCCAGTAAAATTGTTCGTCTTTTTAAGAAAACCACTCAGACACCCAATTTTCGAGTTCTTCGTAGGAATCAAAGTGCTGCTCAGCCAATGCGTGTCCCTTCGATGAAAACAAATGGTAGTCGGAAGGAGCCAAGTCTGGTGAATACGGCGGGTGGGGTAGCTGCTCCCAGCCAAGTGTTTTGATTGTATCCTGAACCGGTTTTGCTTTGTGTTCAGGTGCATTGTCATGGAGCAAAATTACCTTGCCGTGTCTTCTGGCGGATTATGGTCGTTTCTCGGTCATGGTTCAAATTGATCATTTGTTGTCGGTAGCGACCAGTATTAACGGTTTCACCAGGTTTTAAGAGCCCGTGGTACACCAAACCTTTCTGGTCCCACCAAACACACAGCACTGTATTCTTACCGAATCGATCTGGTTTTGCAGTCGATGTTGATGGTTGTCCCGGATCAACCCATGATTTTTTCCGTTTAGGATTTTTAAAATAAATCGATTTTTCATCGCCAGTAACAATCCGATGCAAAACCGATTTTCTTACGTGTCTTTGAAGCAAAATTTCACAAGTGTTTTTTTCGGTTTTCCATCTGTCTTTCATTCAATTCATGTGGCACCCATTTTGCACACTTTTGGATCTTCCCCATAGCTTTTTAGGTAAACGGTCAGAAATTGTTTGTTGTGCAACATTTAACATTGCTGCCATTTGCTTTTGACCCAAAGTGTCATCTCCATCCAATATCGTTTGCAATTCGGAGTCTTCAAACATCATCAGTCTTCCACATCAAAATCATTATTTCTGAACCGTTGAAACCATCTTTTGCATGTTGCTTCTGATAGAGCATGATCAAGCATTCGATGCGACTCTGCAGCACTTTTCTTCCAATGAAAACAAAAAATTAATGCTTTCCGCAAATCAGCACTTTCTGGTACACAATTCGACATTTTTAACACGATGAAAAAATATGATTTTGTCTGTTCAATGACTTGATGTAAACTAAATATTTTTCACAGGTGTCATAGCAAACAAAAAAAAAATAAGGGCTCGTTCACAAGAAATGTTCCCTATCGAGACATTTGTATCTTGACGCTCACTACATACCGGTATGTTGTATACCTTCTTGGCTGCCAAGCCAGGCAGTTCTTTTGGGATGGGTTCCACAAATTTGGCAGAAAGATGGGAACAAAGTCATAGCTTCAGATGGGCACTGCTATTGTACATAAACGTTGAAAAAACGCATGGATAAGTTATAGACAGAATACAAATAACCATCCATTCCCTAGTCGAACTCGAACTAATTTGTGTTTCCCGTGAATTTAAGTTCCACTGTATTTTGTACTGAGAAGTCAGATATTCTCGGTGACCCTCTACTGGGTATAGCGGCACACTGGAATACAAGAAAGGGAAAGGGATCACAGCTGGGAAAATCTCACGCAACATCGTATTCATTCACGGCTCTATGTTTCATAAAAACCAGAAGACGAAGCGTTGTTGAACCGAAAAACAATTGGAGATTCATGTGTGGCGAAATAGACCAACACGCTGTTCTGAGTAAGCCATCACCACAGATTGGACCCATCTTGACTATTATCGTTGTTTTGTGTGCATATACAACCTTCTCCAGGGTAGTTCAAATCTGACTACGGTTGTACTTGCGAACCAACACAGCAGTTGACCCAGTCTCGTTTCTTGACACAGATTCGTTTCTTGCACACCTTTTAAAGGAATTACAGGATCAGTGAGTGTACCAAAATGTGATGGTTCATCGGGACAGTTCGTCCTTACAAGCACACACGTGGCGACCAGTATGCATTCATTGCACTCCATTATCCAACCACATAGCCTGCCCAATAGACCAAAATAGAAACATTACAGCATTCCCCTCCTCTGGAGTACACCACAAAACAAATCTGCCTCCCCACGTCATCGGTGACCCCAAGACACTTGCAACCAACTTGTGCAACTGACAGCAGCTGCTTGATGTCCAAATTCCCCCACTCAGTGGTGGTAAATCATACATCAACCAAACCACAACTCGAAGTGTATAATTGGGTCGTGCTGCTCATGTGTCATTTTAATCGCTTTCCACAATCTGCCGCCAATTGCAGGTCACAAGGACATTTACCTAGACTTCAAGTCGAGCATGGTCACTGGACTTAAGAATTGTTGGCGTTCGATGTTACTTCCTTAAGGCCGGTCATTTGAAAAGGACGCCACCTAGAGCCTAGTTCTTCCCTAATGACTCAGTTTCACTCACAGCTTCCGGGCACTCCGTGATCTCCTCTGAAATAATTATTCAAATCCTCGGACCCATTGTTCGCTGGTGGCAGAATGGCGCAGCCCGACTCGACGTTAATCGGTGTGTCGGATGAATGCAAATCTTGACCTTGGCTAGTCGCTCTTTTGAACGTCGCATCCATCATCACTGAGTGCTGCGAAAGCACCCCAAAATTGCGCAAGTATCCTTCAGAGCCTGCCGTCGTCAAGTGTGCTCGCGTTTGGCGGGGTTCATGGCCGAGTGTGTGCTCCGGACAAGTCAAGACGTATTTCCTAGATCCCGGAAATCTTTGCAAACCAAACATGCACAGCCACCCCCTCACTCAGCGGCCTTGAAAATTCCACAGAGAAACGGAAACAAAAAGTTAATTGCTGCGGCGCACAGCATACAAGTGCTCGTATTTACATCTAACTTCTCAACTCGACTCGGCATGGCTCATCGTCATCGTCGCTGTCGTCGTCGTCTAAAACAAAAAGTAAACAACGCCCGCAGATGGCAGCCGTTGTAAACCGAAAATTACGACCGGGACTCTCGACAATTAGATCATAAATAAATAACTTTACATTACACAAGTATACGCGCTGGATTCAGAGTTTGCTGCGGCCCCCACTCACTGACGAGAGTCCTAAGCACTCGACGGTTTTCACTACCTCGACCGCTGATTGTCGAAACTGCCTGTGAATTGTTTCGTCGAATTATTAAAATTGCATGACACCCGCTACACGACTGCGACGCGTCGTCGCTCTGCGGGACGCCGCGGGAGGGCGAGCGGTAATGTCATAAATTCATCACGCAAAACCTGACGACTTCCTTAGATTCTGGAGAAGTGCTCAGGGCAGACATTTGCATAATTATGCCGTCCATTTCGCTCGACGGAAAATGGTAAACACCCACCTGTCGTGGGCACATGACATTTCTTGAAATATTTACACTCGTTCTTATGCGCTGTATTTTATTTTGTGTTTTTTTGTTTTGCGTGGTTATTTTAAATAGACCTCCTTGAGGGGAGGCTTAGGGCGTAGGTAGACAAAGGGCACACGGAAGGGAATTCAATTAGTGGCGACGGCGGAAAGGGTGAGTTATGTGTTTTGTGTAAGTGCTTACCAGTTATTGGCGGACTGAGGAAGGTTGTGAAGGGCAGCGCCAAGTAGATGATGGCGATCTCCTCGACCGTCAGACCGATGGACTGCATGTGGATCGTGAGATAAGGCAGCAGAGATGATGTTGCTGAAAGAGAAAACAAAATAAAGGAGGTGTTTTTAATGAGTTTCATGGAAATATGTAGAAGTATGGGTAGAGGTCGTTTATAAGCTGGTGAAGTGGAGTTTTCAATTCAGTCATATTCAGTGAGAAGAACAAAGAAGCACCCTCACTATTGAGTCTACCTTGAAATCTGAATAGCATCGCAAGTCTCTAGATCTCACAGCACGAAACTGAAGTGGGAGCTAAATATAAAGGAACATGTCTGGAAGGCATACACGGCTATTTCTGCAGAAAAAGCGATCGGATAGAATGGGGATTACAACCCCGCCAGTGGTCCAGTGGCTATTTCTATCGGTAGTCAGACCCACACTTCTCTTTGACATAGCGGTGATGATATACTTTTTTTTTTTTTTTTTTTTATAATTTGCGCGTGCTCAAGGGGTTATTAATACCCTTAATTGTCCGGGGTCAAGACACAGCACGGGCCGAAGGTATAGAGGGAGAGAGAGAGAGGAGGTACCTGTGCACATTGGTCTTAAACATCTTCGGATTGTAATCTATTGGAAATATTGAGCTGGGAAGAGCATTCCATATTCGTGTAGTGCGGCTAAAAAACGAGTCTCTAAATTTCACTGTGCGTCCGAAAGCAGGCTTAAGGGTAAACTGATGAGCATTCCTGGCGAGACGTGTATTGCGGGTGAATTCAAGGAGTGGAGGAATGCAGTTGGCTAGCTCACTTGAGCATCGTTTGTTAAAGTAACGATAAAACACAGACAAAGAAGACACGGTTCGTCGATGTTCAAGCGAGTCTAATGAACCCGCGATATCATTGTCTTCTATAAGTTTTATCGCTCGCTTTTGGATTCTATCTAGTAGGTGCAAGGTGGTCTTGGGGGCACCAGACCAGATATGAGCGTTATACTCAAGCTTTGGGCGAATATACGCCTTATAGATTAAAGCCAAATCAGAGGGGGTGAAGTATTTCTTGCATCGATTAAGGAAACCTAAACATTTCGCAGCATTTTTGGCGACCTCGAATATGTGATCGTTCCAATTAAGTGTTGTGTTGATGAACATACCGAGGATGGAAAGTTTTCCGGTTTCATCGATACAAGCGCCATTCATGGATAATGGCTGATTATCAGGGGTTCGCTTTAGAGACAGCAGACAGCATTGAGTTTTGGAAGCATTGAACTCCACTCTGTTGTTCTTACCCCAGTTAATTATGCTGTCCAGATCGGAATTCAATGTGCTTGACATACGCTGCCGTTCCAATATTACGTCCGAAGGGCAGGGACGTGAATTTTGGAACGAATATGAAAAGCTGAGGGTGCTGTCATAAGCGAAGGAGTGGATTGGATTAGAAGTGGCAGACAGGAGATCATTTATAAAAATGAGAATGAGTGTCGGAGACAGAACAGAGCCTTGGGGGACACCAGCATTTATTTTGTGGATATCAGACTTGAACCCATCCAAAACAACTTGGATTGAACGGTTCGAAAGGTAGTTTCTAATCCATAGAAGCAGAGATTCATCAACACCATAAGCACGCATTTTCGACAAAAGAGCTTGATGCCAAACTCTGTCAAATGCTTTAGAAATATCAAGCGCAACTATCTTGCTTTCGCCTGCATTGTGCAAAGATTGGTTCCACTTTTCGGTGAGATAAGCTATCAAATCACCAGTGGACCTGTTGCTGCGGAAGCCATACTGTCGGTCATTAAGAAGCTTCCGCGATTCAAGATATTTCAAAAGCTGACGATTTATCAGCGTTTCCATGACCTTAGAAAGAAGGGACGTAAGTGCTATGGGTCGGTACGAGGTGGGTGACGAAGATTCGCCCTTTTTAGGGACGGGCTGGACAAATGCTGTTTTCCATCTACTCGGAAAGAGACCTGAAGAGTAGGATAGATGAAAAAGCTTACGCAGTGGTTTTGCCAGCGAAGAAGAACACCTCTTCAGAAGTATTGGGGGAATACCATCCGGGCCAGCGGATTTGTGCACGTCGAGATCTTTAAGTACTCTTGCAACTGTACGAGTGCGGAAGTGAATTTGTCCCATGGTGAAACCAACGCTCTCGAGTACAGGTGGGGACAAATTACAATCTTGCAGTGTTGAGCTGGCTGCAAAATGCGCCGCAAGCAGATTGGCTTTGTCCAAAGAGCTGACAGCTGGGATGTCATTGTAAATGAGCGTGGGAATTGAAGACGAGGCGGAATTCTTTATGTTTTTCACAAATGACCAAAAGTTTTTGCTACCCTTGGGACATTGTAGCACTTTTTGCCTCAACTTTTGTTCATGGGAGAATTTCACACGTCGGATTATTGCATTGCAGTCATTTCTGGCCCGTTTAAACTTATTCCGGTTTTCCTCAGTAGGGTTGGCTTTGTATAACCGGAAATTCAACTCTCTTATTCTGATAGCCTCTCTGCAGCTCGAGTCATACCATGCATTTGGTCTGGGTTTGATACACTTCACTCTATGCGGAATGAAGGATCTCATACCCAGCTGAAGAATGTTTGTGATCATATCAGCAGCGGCATCCACGTCACTATCGAGGAAGCATAGTGACCAGTTAAAATTCCTAAAGAAGTTGTTGAGTCCGCTCCAATTGGCTTTCTCGTATAGCCATACTGTTCTTTTCGGAATTTGTTCTCTAACTGTTTGTGGCGAAAACGAGAAATTAGCTGATACGACACAGTGGTCTGACGAGCCTAGAGGCGACGATATGTCAACAGAATATTTATCAGGATGAGAGGTGAGAAACAGGTCCAGTGTGTTGGCGGAATGATCTGCAATGTCAGGTATTCGTGTGGGCTCATTTACAAGCTGGGTCAGATTGTTTACCTCAGCAAAGATTTCAACGTACCTTCCTTCGGGTGTTGTCTGGCCTGAATGTCGAAGCCAATTAAAATTGTGTACATTGAAATCGCCCGCAATGGCAATTTCAGTGTGAGGATACAGGGAAACAATTCTTGAGATGGAATCGGATAGCGCATCAAATTCGTTAAAAGTTGAATTGCTATCCAAGTTTGGACTTCTATAAATAAAGCAGTAGTGGATTAAATGCTTACGGACATGGAATTTTAACCACAGAAAATTGAATTCCGGATTGGAACAAAGGCCGTATTGTGGTTGAAGTTGGTAAGCTACATCACTACGCACGTAGATGGCGAGACCGCGGTGTAAAAAGAAAAGCGGCACTAAGCTATATCCAGGCAGGTTCAAATCCGATAATTCGGTATTTTCGCCTACCTGTGTTTCACTTAGCGCCAAGACGGCTGGTTTGTAACGGGATAGGTTGACGTAAACAGCAAAGAGATTCGCTCTGAGACCGCGAACATTGCTCACATCAACTCTAAAATTTCCCATAGATTACAAAGGGGAGATGCCAAAAACCAAACTCCGACTGAATTTAGGCAAAGCTAAGATCAGAAGTGTAAATTTAAATTTAGTTTACAACAACAACCAATGTAGGTGTTATGCCCATACATTGGTAAGAGTTGGTCCACCAACAAATTCACACTTCTAAATCCGCTACGTCAGATGCTACGCACTCTCAGTCGCATCAACCCGCCTGATAAAATCAAACGGGAGTTGCGACCGAGAATGCGCAGCAGTGGCTTGTGAAGGAAAGGGGCGAGAGGGAGCGGACCGGACGCACTCGACACCGAGACACTTCACTGCACAGCACTTCACTTGTTTTTTTTTTTTTTTTTTTTTTTTATTATTTTTTTTTTTTTTTATTGTTTTGGGGCACTCGCGATGTGGTTTCGGGTGGTATGGACCGCGGCAATTTTTTTTTTTTTTTCACGCACACGCGTAGTGCACCGGGAAAGCAAGTGCACTCGTCGGAGGTTGGCACAGAACCTCCTATACTGCACTCTAAAAGAACGTACAAGTGCTCGTCAATCCCAAATTGCTCGAAGGGGTGCAGAGGATGGCCTGCGTTTTGTTAAGCGCAGCACTAAGAACCACCCCGCCACTGCTTTGAATACACTCCTTAACCTTCCACCGATAAAACCGGGCGGTAGACTGCAACCAGTCAATACGGCGATCAGGTTGAGATGGCTACGTCTCTGGAAAGAAATTCGATCTGGGCACGATACTCAGAAGGCATAACTCTATACCTATAGACACTGATCTCATGATCAGGTCACTGCTCTTCGAGAAGGAATTCTTAACCAGCATCCGCCCTGGTCTTACTGAGAGAGTCTGAACACCAGACGCTTGAGGGTCCACTGCGAAGTTTCACAAGTGGAGAAGGATCAAGAGCAGATATCAAATCTCTGAGCTAAGCTACCCTCAACTCCAAATAATATAATAACAATATAATATGGGTGGCGCTACAGCCCGTAGGGGGCCAGGGCCTAGCTTCTCAGCAACCACTCGTGTTGTGCGTGCTATTGTTCTCTCACGAGTGGAAGGGACCTACAGTTTAATGCCGAATCCGAACGGCTATGTTTGAGAAGCTTCATCTAGACAGGAAATACTCTTTGAGCATTGTCAGTGACTCGAAAGAGGTGGGGTCGTGAAAATTGTTTTCGTCGCACAGAGCAGGAATCGAACCTGCGACGTCGAGGTTGGGGTCGACGCACATACCCACAACGCCATGGGCCGCCACACTCTCAACTTCAAAACTGTCCGTAATTCCCGTAATTACAAATTCTGTACTCTTTCTGAATGACGACCTACCATCCATGCCTATTGCTACTGTGAAGCATCTACTGAGGCTATGACCCATGTTAGACTGTAAGCGATCTCCTAACCTGATCAGCAAGAGCAGGTCTTATCTTAGAATTCCAGAATACAGGGCACAGCGCCTTTGGTACTCAGGCCTCTAGAATAAGCCCCCTTAACGCGATTTCTGCAGAAGCTGCAGAGACAAGGATGACGAAGTCAGCCATTACTTTATCAACAAGCGAGTGTGACGGCTTCTAGGACAATCGTCCTACAACAGCAGCCAACAAACGCATTTCTGAGTGAAATGAAAGCTCGGATACAACATTACACGTCGGCATTCGCTAAGTGCACGTATAATTAGTCAGAGATAGGTAAACTCTTACACATCTGTATGTGATTTGTCATATCATGTGGGTATATGCAAATAGCCAACGTGTAGATGTGAATAAAAAAACTCTGTAAGGTAGGGTGTAGGCTCATTTGGGCACTTCGCAGCGGCCACCAAATTAGGGACGTATAGTCTCTTTTTATTCCTATTTGAATTGTCCTAGTCTTAACAGCAAGTACTCGTGTTCATCGGGTTATGTTCCACTTCATTGCATGCCGCTAGATTCATATTGAGCCCGACATTGCGTCTCTCACATGTTGAGGCGTATTCCAGATTAATACCAACTGTGGTCAGCTAAATTTGGGCAAGGTTTCTTATCAAGTTATCTGATTGTTGCCAGTAAATCATGCGATTAAGTATCGTCTTTGGAACTTGGATTAGCTTAGGATTAGAGGCGCTTACTACACCATACAGATGGCATAGGCTGCTGGTTGGTATCAGTTAGGCCAAAGTAGACAAGCTGTGCTGTGTGCATCACCAGAGATATAGTGGATGTCCTGGGTTAAGCATTTCCAATTAAATCCAGTCTGTTCTCGTGACCGACCCCATCTTGGGCTTCACATGGACTAGCCACTGTAATTCTCGGATCTGACTGAACTTTTGTCACTGTATAACCCATAATTGTAGCATTTTAATGGCGAAAGCTATAGCAATCAAAGAAACTCTGCATAACGTGCTGTTTTAGATGTCTATAAGATCATAGCCACGGATCGCATGGTAACACCTAAGCAGCAAACACTGATGGTTCTGAATATGCGTGGTCTTCGAACAAGCAGACAGACCAACCAAAAACCAAAGAGTGATTTATTTCGCTCCCACTAAAGTAAGCAAAACTGAACGAAACACAACGAAACAGTGTTACGGCCAACGTTTATGATTTCTATGTATGCGTAGATGTGTTTCTTTGCAAGCCTTTAAGGCATACATATTAATTTTCACGAAGCAGTTGAAGGGTGATCGTGCTTCTGGTGTTGACGTTTGAATTTCGCACGATCTTCGCAAGTATTATATTAAAGACATTACATGACAGCGTCACTATTTATTGACTTCAGACTTCGACACTCATCACCTGTAAAATGATTTCAAATCCATCGTCTTGAGCTCTACAAGAGGAAATTCGAATCGCAGCCAACAGATTCAAGAAAAAAAAGGCAGACTGAAGGTCTTTTTTTCAGGATCTGGCTGTGCCGGATGCCAGGGCGCTTGGTTTGGATAACAAGAAGCGTGTCCACCACCGCAGGGCATGGACGGCTGTTGTATCTTAAGCAGAGAACGTTTGCGGTTCATGATCCCCTTAAGTAAGTAAAGTGAGTAGCATGACGGCATTGCCAGGGATTATGAACACGCCTGAGCCTGCTAGAGAAACAAGACACCGAAAAGTATGATAGGGAGCTTTTGAGTCAAGCTCAAACTGAGTCGCAACAGTCGCTGTCCTGCAAATTTACGGAGTTTGAAAGAAAAGTCTTAGCAATAAGGCATTCTGAAGAGCCAATCCGGTTCTTAGCGCAAGCGCAAGGTTCTTCACCCTTAATTTCTGCGATTGACTACCAATGCTACGCCACGATGATCAAGCTTCCTTGCGCTCACGATCCCGGCCTTCTATCACTGCCTCAAATCGGCGGAAAAGTCTCGGGCGCCCCCACGACACACAAAAATTCCAGTTAGCTTGCTCCTAATGTTCCACCGCCCTTCGAAGAAGACTAATCTACCCAGTGACGGCATAAAATCCACCCCAACGGTGCGTCAGCATCATAAACCAAGTCGATGTGCCAAGATTTCACCGTTACTTCTCACGAGCGGAATAGGAATCCTTTAATGAGATGAATTTAAATTTCCTCCCCAGGCACTTAGCCCATTCTGAATGCAAGTAGTACCGATTGAAAACAACGGTATCAACCATTTTGTCCATGAAATTCATCCCTCATTCATTAGATGCATAAGAAAATATACAAAGACATTGAACAAAGAATTGAAATGTATGCGTATTGATATGTTTCTGTGTCAATATTCTGCTTCCTCAGAACTGGAATTTGAACTGCCTGCACTTAAGATGGGAAAGACTTTTCCCAACTCGGCTTCACCCCTTTGACGACGCCAGCTGAATTCATTCAGCAGCAAATTATTTATTTTTTCAAATTTTTAACAGCTGACTGTCACAAATGTCATTAATAGCGTTTGTGCTGCCATGTTTCATGATGCATAGTCATAGTGATCCTTTTTTGTGCACTTATAATTTAGAGTATAGTTATATGCCTGTAAAAAAAAGCTGACTTAATGGTGGTTCGTGCCGAACTTTGACTCCGAACTCTATGCAGTCAGTCACTTGAACCAAAGCAAACGTACCCTAAATCAATTGCATGGCATAGTTAAGAGCTTGAAACAATCATGTTAAATTGAAGAATGAAACAGGACGGTAAGCGGAGAACAGAAAAGTGGTCCGGAAAAGTGGATACCCATTACGATCTAGATGCACTTGAAACCATCGTCTAAAGTAAAATCCTCGCATCACGGAAAATAATGTCCTTCGAAATCTTTAAACTCCATGCTTGAACTTGTATCATTTGAAAAAAATAATGTGTTAGTGCGAGAAGTGCCTGCAACGGACAAGACAATTTCCGGCACTCTTGCAGGTAATTCAAAAGGGTGTTCACACCGTAATCTGTGCTCCTGGCTGCATATAATCCAAATCAAGCAATAACAGCTTATGGGTCACGTACATACTGCCCGTGCATGGTATCCCCAGCAGCCACTCATGCTGTGAGCGGCATTGTTGCTCACTGATGATGGCGTGGAGCATTCTGGTGTACAGTCCCTCTGCCGAAGCTGAGAAGTTAATTAATTAATTATTTCAAAGAGAACTATATCCTTGCTGAGCTAAAGCCTCGTTGTCTTCAAACTATGTATGGAATTTCGAGCACATTGGATAATGGTAATAATCGTTTTGTTTGAAGGCACTTGGATTCGGGTTATTAAGGCGCGATGACATCCAAGAAAGGGTACACTGTGCCCAGGGCGAAGAATGAATGTTGAGATACCAACTAATTAGTCAGATGGTCTAATTATAGTCATCTTTCGGGTTGAAAAATGCAATCAATAGCCAAGTGACTTCAGCGCAAAGTGGCTCACATTTCGAATTGGGTAGACTCTGGCGACAACCAGCCAATGGCCAGTGATTGTAAATTTTTCTTCGCATCAATTGTGCATCCATTGGGTACTGGTCGTAATTTTTCTGAACTAAGAGAGTTAGTTAGTTAGAGCTTACAAAATACGACAGGCCCTTTTAGGTTGATGAAGCAACAACAAGCTTGGCAGATGAACAAAATTACTAGTGACGAACCCTGCAAATATTGGCATTGATATACAAATTTGTGCGTGGAAAGTAAGCTACCTTTATAAGCCACGTGCAGCTAAAGCCCTGGACAAACAGTCCGATGGAATGGGCCGTGCAAGAACATTGTGAAAAACTGTAAAACACATAAATACATTACAGTGACTGCCCGAAGCAGCGATTGTTTTGATGTGGATTTTTCATTGGTGGTGTAACGAAACAAGACTTATCGCATCAGGTCTGTGAACGACCGACTTACGATAATTATTTCTGGCCCTACACAGGAAATAGACGACGATACCAAAGACAGTTTCAGACAAATCGTACGAGCAGTGCCCTAGCTATGCGAGGAAGAGTGAGTGTCAGGAAATACAGCCCAATGCGTATAAAAGAAGTGTCTGGAGGGTGTAATACAAGGCTAATAGTGCCACAGCGGACCTATTAGGCATACCTATGTCTTGTGTACAGCGATGGTGATGTTATCTTACGTGTATTAATCGATTCTGAGAGTTTACAATGCATCCAGATTGAAATAATCTAAATTTTTTTGCTTGACGGTGACCCTGTGCTGGGTACCAGGCCATACTGGCATTCAAGGCAACGAAAATGCAGACAGCCTCGCGACTAAGGGATACACCAATCCCTTACGCGCTTACTGCGCTCAGCTCTATAACAAAAAAACTGGAAGACGAAGCCCTAGATAGAGTAAAAACTCAATAGCTTATTCTGGAAACTGGAGCAATATGAAGTACCCTGTAATCTACGCTAAGTAAAAAAAGATCGAAATCACTGATCAGTTTTAGTCGTACTGAGGTGCGACCATTTATTGGGGTCCTAACCGGACACTGTGTCATTAGCAAACCAGTGTGTATAGGTCAAAGGTCTAGAAGGCCAACTGTCGAAAATGTCGACAGTGTTTCGTGCTCAGTATGATGGATCTTGGATTTGAAGTGGAATACGGATCACTAACGTCAACGGCAGTGAATTGGTGTGAGCCAGGCAGGCTGTGCCCTTTGGTTGGATTGACAAGGGATAGTCTACAGAAGCGGACAACTTTGAATAGAAGTTTGTTTTCCACTAGGACAACGCCAGGTCACTTACATCGATAGTCCACCACCAGAAGCTCCACAACATTGGATAGTCGGTCTTATGCATATCTAAAAAGGTGAATTCAAACGGAGGATTAAATAGCAGGCGTCTGGCTTTCGAAACCGCTAGAGCACTTCATTGTAAGTGTTGCCGTTGATTTTCACTCAATTTTTTCAATTTAAGTAATTGTTTCTAAAGTCGTTCATAACTCCTGAACAGGCTAGATGGGCCTCCTCCTCTACAAAAAAGCACTAAGTAATTACCGAATTGCCGGTGAATAGTTTAGCTCAAGAAAAGCCTGTGAAACAAGGTTTTCACTAATGAGGGCGAGAGCATTTGTGAGAGGATACGGCAAGGAGAGGGATAATCGAAATGGCAACAAATAGTCCAAGAAAATGGCGCAGATTTGACAGAAATCAAATGAAATAGACCACAACCTGGAACGTAAGCAATCGAAGTCTCTAAGTTTCATTCAATTCGGAAGGGAGTAAGAGCTAAAAAAATATACGAGTAATGACTAGTTTTCCAATAAGGACTTGACAACTTTTTCTAAATAAATGTACGTCGCTTCAAATAATCCATCAGCTTCAATTTTGGAGACGGATTGATCTTGTATGGGTGTGAACCAAGATCCTCCCAAAAAATACGCCACAATATGGTCTGTGCAATCCCCAATTCTTGAGAACGCCGTGGAATTGACTAATTTATATCGTTTGCTACTCGTATGATATTTTCGACACTTCCACCAATCCCTTGTCTCACTTACACTGCAACATCACATAACGAATAGACTTCAATTTTGGCACTAAACTTGTTATGGCCTCTCTACTAGAGCTTAAATTAAGACCGAAAATTAGAGTTAAAGCCCATTCATATGAGCGGCGAACTGCGAACGCGAACTTTCAGAAACAACCCTTTTCCAAAAGTAAGCAACATGTTATATTTTTTGGTAGGCAAAGAAAAATAAAAGTTAGTTTAAGTATCCTAATTAATGACTGTAAAGTTTTTCTCTGCGAATCAATCGCCCTCTTTGCGAACTGTCAAGCTGTGTTCGCAATACGCAAACGGGCGAACGCAATCCATAATCACCACGACCAATAAATGCGCAGTGACGTGTCAGTTTGCACCCGTAGTTCTCTTCGAATGAGAAAACTCCACATGAATGAGTTGTCAGAGTTTGTGAAGTTCGCAGTTTGTAGCGACCTCTATGAATGGGCCTTGAAAGTTGCAGATGTTGCTCGTTCGTGTACATCATGGTAAAGATGAATATGTTGTGTTTACTGAATAACTTAGCAGTGACAGCTTGATGATTAGTGAAAGAGAAGAAGTCTCTTCACCGATTAAATTCAAAGTTGTCAAGTCCCTATTGGGGAACAAACTTCCAGCGCCTTTAAATTCTGAAGAAACACAATGAATCTGTCCGTTTTACATGAGAAAAGAAAGCCAAGCACCGTGTGTCAGGTCCAAAACTACATGAAAGTCGTAAGGACTACAGCAAATCTTCAACCAAGGGGCACTGGTAGAGTCATTGTTGTCTCCAAACAAAAACAAAAATTTCTCTAGCGGCAGCATCGCCACTTCGTCGACCACCTGAAATTCTAAAAATTCCGAAACTGACTTCGCAGCACTTGAGTGTATTTTAAATGCTCAAAATACGCTCAAGTGCTGCACGCTCGCACAACTCATTCAAACCGAACCCACTTATAGTCAATGCACCTCGCAGCAGGACTCACTCACAACTTGTTCAAAAATGGAGCTCGCACACACACATATGCTCTCCGCAAGCCGTTCACATGCCCCAATTCCATGAGTGCCGACAAGCATGACCACTCTTAAGTGCATCCCTCCTCCCGAGTGCAATTGCATTACAGCACATTCTGTCTTGTAATCAATTTCCTGATGCAGCATAAGGTCAACGGGCGATAGGCACATCCTCCCATTGACATACTCCCTCTCTCTCGTACCTTCGCACACACCCCGCACACAGAGGCCAGCCGTGCCGACTCATGCCCAGGCCGTGCCTGCATGTGTGTCATCCATTGTGGCAACGTCATCTAATAAAACGATACAATTCTAATTTCTCAGTAATTACAGATGTGCGCCATGAAATTACTGTTAAAGAACAGTGGAAGTCCGCCGCAAGCTATCTGACAAACAAATAATCGTTGGTCTCAATGTCAAGCCGCCACTCGCCGCATTGCTCTGCCGCACTTGCCGTCCCCGCCGCGCCGTATGGTCTCTTATCAATTCCGTTCCGACCCTGTGTGCGGCTGTCTGTTTGTCCACAATTAATTCGCTTTCGTGAGAGAGTGCGCGTCTGGGTAAAAGACTTCATTTATGTCTTATGCACACATGGAAGTGCGGTGGTTATCTCTGGCGGACAACACTGACCTTAACGATTGCGGCTGGAATTGCGGCGACCGTGTGTAGGTGTTGCAGACCTCTCACGACTGCTGTGTCTAGATTCATGGGCTGGTGCAGGCGGCTATGTGGGCTGGCCGGCTGAAGGGTTGATCCTCGTGGGGGTCAACAAAAATGTCGCAAGATCAAAGGAACATGGTCAGAGATGTGTAGAGCTGGCGAATGAAGACGGAAAGAGGAGGATATTCAGTACGTGCTGCTATAAGAAAGACGAGACTTTGTAGCCAACTGCTCTTGGACGATAGAGTTCCGACGCCGTTTGAGACGATGATTGCCTAAAATGCATCCCCTGAGATGAACAGTTTTGTAGGAATCCGTCTATATTCCTGTGATAAGGGATCGCAGATCACGAGAAAGGACCTGGTGAACTGCTCCCTTGATGCATTACTGTTGCTGCTGTGAGAATTACTCGCCGGGATAGAGTGAGAAAAACGACAGTACACGAGATACTGAATGTTGAGCAGTTCTTCGACCGGAAAGGGCTTCGCTTTCATGGTTTGGGCATGTGGCACGAATGTTCCCTATTATCACATCATCACGACTACCCAGGCGTGTCGTAAATGCGATTCCATCAGATATTCGACCGCTTGGTGGACCAAGTCCGAAAACTCGCCTTTGCATAACTGCTGAGGAGTTAAGCGTCGATGATAGAGCATCGAGTGGAAGAGAAGTCCAGTAATCGCTTACGCCCCCAACCACACTTTATAGACGCCACTATTCTACTTTAACTAACATTCGACGGTTGATGGAAGTGTATGTGCTGTGACGTATTCTTCTTTGAGCTGATTACTTACATATCAGGTCGACGACCCATGAAGGGTCCGAGGCTATAGTCATCAAGGCAGTACTGGCAAGATACAAGCTTTGAAGAGCATGATTTTGGTTCTTCGAGTCAGGAGTTTCGAGTCCAGTTGTTTTGACAAACCTAAGTAACATCGGTTGGCAAGCTGATGGTAGTTGTAATTTTCCACACAGTGGAGTTGGAGACAATTGAACGTTAACATAATTTATGCAGAGCGTTTCACTATGCTAGCAAGTGCTTTGACGGCCTACTGCCGCGGCTCGCTTAAGCCAACTACGCAATGGACCCATTGTCCTCTTGACTGATGTCCGATTTTTATCGAGAAACCATCACTTTCCAAGACCAACCAGGATCTCAGCAGGTCTCTCTCCAATTTAAATATTTCGGTCTAAAAACTGCATACGCTTCCTTCTTAGGATTGATCAGATGACCCATTCTACTTCTCTCTCGTCCCTGCGAGAGACAAGTAGTTTCGCTTGTAGGGACTCTGATCAGAAGGCTTGTAGCTCTTAGCTGTGATGCTTGTAGATGAGAAGTTACTACTGACTCCACCAGTTCGAGCCGCCTCAACTTAAGACTAAACGGTTCTTATTGGTTTCTCAGTGCTAAGCAAGATGATGCCAAACAGCTTTCCGTGCTATTTTTTCCAATCGGCAAAAAAAAAATGTTTGCTGAAGTGTTGTGAAACCTTGACATGACACAAAATGTATTAATAATGATGGTCACTACATTTAAAGACAGATAAAGCCTTTGAATTAGGGCTTATACCAGTTTAGTACGTCATGTCACCAGACCACATAGGACTTATTGTCAAAAAGTATATGACAACCAAAATGTTTTCTGTGTCCGAAGTAATATCTGAAGTCGAAGACTCAGGCGTATGTGAAATATTTGTGTTCAGGGGAGAAAGACTCACACGAGTGGAAGGGACCTACAGTTTAATGCCGACTCCGAACGGCCAAGTTTGAGAAGCTAGACAGGAAATGCTCTTTGAGCATTGTCAGTGACTTGAAAGAGGTGAGGTCGTGAAAATTATTTTTGTCTCTCTGAGCTGGAATCGAACCTACGACGTCGAGGTTGGGGCCACGGGCCACCAATTGGGACTACTTACGTAGTGCAAGACACTCGACACATTCGAATTGAAAAAGTCATCGATGACAAGTGTGTAGTATATCTCGTTATTTTTATTGCTTACCGCCGTGGAATAGTGAGCAGGTGCGACGGCACATTCGCTGGTGATTCTTACGTAGGAAAAAGGGACGGGATCAACAACATTGTCAATTTAAAGAAGGGATCGATGGTTGTGTAGTACATATCTTAATATGCCGCACCTTAAAAGAATGTCGCCGTGCAGTTTTAAGAACATGAGTCGACTCCTATGCTTTTTTGATTCTGTGCTTTGCCTGCCCCCCATCCAACTTTACGGACCAATCTTCGAATCAATGGCAGTTCTCATAGAATGTATTCGTCTAGAAAAACGCTTCTTGTTGCAACGAACCTTCAAGTGGTAATAAGGAATGTACAGCGAACGTCATCGATGTCGACCGGATGATGTCGGTTTCGAACACGCTTTAAACGTCCTTCTCACGTGAAACCCTCCAAGATGTAAACAGACTTTTTTAATAAGCTGCGTCTAGTTCTTCTCTGTACTCCTTGATCCCGGTATAGGATGGCGATCTCGACGATCGAAATTTGCATTCCCGAGATTTCCATTGGTTAAAATTGACATCAAATCTACTATTAAACCATTGATTCAGGCCACACGGCAACTACTTACTACTTCCAACAACTACATCTGTCGAAGTGCTCTGGCAATGCCTTAAAAATATAAGAAGTGGGAGAGGAGGAGAGGACAACACTTTATCGTCATCATGGAAACCTAATACCGCAGATTATGCAAGACTTGGGTATGTTTCATACACTCAGTCAATGAAAATGTGGTCAGGTTGGCGTGGTGTCGACGTAGTACGCCTAAGTCTCACTTACATATGTAGTTACTTATGATGACACACACCGTCTCGCACTGCACAGCAACACCTGTCGTGAGTCATTGTTCTGTGTAATGTGCGATTATTACGCTCTTTTTGGTTTCTCAGTGAATTTTTATTGACATTGGCCATTGAAAAAACTTGGCAGCTGTTAGCTTAATAACGATATTGTACAGCCCATTGAGAACCAGGGACTAGCTTCTCAGTAACCATTCGTGTCGTGCGTGCTATTGGAAAGCGCATTTGCTTACATTGAGATGGAAGCGGCTAAGATGTGTCTGGCGGTGAATGAGGGCAAAACGAAGTGGATGCTTTCCTCAAGAATTGACACACAACATCACAATGGGCAGCTATAACTCGAGGTAGTCCAGGACTTAGTCTACCTCGACTCCGGAATAAATTGTACAAATAACGTCAGTACCCAGATCAAGCGTAGGATAACTCTGCCAACCGCTGTTTGGGCTCAAGAGGCAATTGAGTAATAGAGCCCTCTCTCGGAGGACCAAGTTGACTTTATATAAGACATTGACCATCCCAGTCCTGCTACACGGCGCGGAGGCAGGGCCAATCTCGAAAGCGGATGAAGAAGTCCTTGGTCTCTTTGAGAGAAAAGTTCTACGTGCGATCTTTGGTCCTGTTTGTGTTGACGGGTTCTAGAGAAGAAAATTCAACCACAAACTGTACACTCTGTACAGCGACATGAGCCTAGTAAGGCGTCTACAGATTCACTACACGGCTACTGTGGCTGGGCCATGCAGAGAGCTTGGACAACTCAGCTCCAGCCCGAAGAATCTTTGACTCCGTTCCTGTGGAGCAACGCAACAGAGGACACCCGTGTTTAAACTGGCGCACCCA
This sequence comes from Eristalis arbustorum, assembly GCA_916610145.1. Lineage (NCBI taxonomy): Eukaryota > Metazoa > Arthropoda > Insecta > Diptera > Syrphidae > Eristalis > Eristalis arbustorum. Next base: position 44,447,659 of record OU744317.1, on the reverse strand, counting down.
AGTGGAGAAGGACCTCAACCAACTTGGTGTGTGAAACTGGAGACAGCTAGCCAGAGATCGTTGGAGCCACACGAAGAAGAGGAATATCTCAATAATATTGAACAAATATTGAAAGCGATTTGTTTTCACAAGAAACTAGTTCGTATTGCTTGTTCGCAAATAGAAGCTGCCGAGATGAGATTTCTTCGTGCCTTTATGGGGACTCGCCAGGATAAGTTAAGAAACACGGCAGCACGCGAAGAACTCAATATTAAGCAGTTGCTTCTCCGAACGGAAAGGGCTATACGTCCCCATGATCAGACATTTCGAAGCGTGTCTTAAAGGCGACTACATAAGGAAGGTGACTCCTTGGCAGATCCAGGACGAGGAACAAGGTTGTTGGACAAAGACCACACAATCGCTTGATTGCACTTGGGCACAAGTAGTGATGAGTTGCACACTGTCGATTGCGGAGGATCGAGTGAGATGTGGTGCGTGCTTTACTCCCCCGACCCATTTATTGGAAGAGTTGAGTCAGAAAAAGAAGAAATCCCAGCAGGGCGCTGAAGCCACGATTAGAGTCTTGTCTCAAAAAAATGGATTAATAGATGTAATCAATTAAAAATAATAAAATGGGTGGCGCTACAGCCCATAGAGGGCCAGGGCCTAGCTTCTCAGCAACGAGCAACGACTCGTGTTGTGCGTGCTATTGTTCTCACACGAGTGGAAGGGACCTACAGTTTAATGCCGACTCCGGACGGCCAAGTTTGAGAAGCTTCATCTAGACAGGAAATACTCTTTGAGCATTGTCAGTGACTCGAAAGAGGTGGGGCCGTGGAAATTATTTTTGTCGCTCAGAGCTGGAATCGAACCTACGACGTCGAGGTTGGGGTCGAAGCACATTCTCACAACGCCACGGGCCACGGTGTAATCAATTACATTTGAAAATTGAGCAGCTTCCTTAGTTTCCAAAAATGAAGCTGGAATCGAACCTACGACGTCGAGGTTGGGGTCGAAGCACATTCTCACAACGCCACGGGCCACGGTGTAATCAATTACATTTGAAAATTGAGCAGCTTAGTTAGTTTCCAAAAATGAAGCGATTTCACACAACTTTTGAAACAGATTGCCTGTCACAGTAGCTTCGGTCTAAAAGCCTGGTTACTACCTAAATTCGATTGAAATGTTGCGTTACTTTTTGGGACACCCTGTGGTAGTCGTTCAAACCAGATCAACCTTTGTTACTTGTAGACCGCTTTAGATTACAGTGGTTGACTGATGTAGGGAAAGTCACCAACCACACTGTGCTGCTTGTAGACCATAGAACAAGGTCCCTGAAACCAGTCACTTGACAGACCTGAATCGAAAAAAGATAGTCAGCGTCCGAAAATGTAATCCACACAAAAATTAAACGACATCAAACGGCCCAACAGCCCCGTCACATCAAGTGAGAAAAGCTTAAAATTCTACTCCTTGCCTTCGCACAATTGCCTCAACTCAACGGTGATGCGCTCAAAAATGAAAATGATAAATCTTAATTAATTACTTCCGAATGACTTAGAATTAGATACAATGTTGTTTGACAGCAATATAGTACACATACCTCCATACATGACGAACAGTGTGATCTTCAGCATTATCAAGTTCGGGTTAATCCCCTTCTTTTGGCAATACTCGCCGAACTTCGACAGCTGCGGTTTTTCATCCTTAGTCTCTGTGGCGGTGGCGGTTTCTTCACCCATTTTTCCTTCACTTAAACGTCCGTATCGGTTGTGTATTATCGTTCACCCGTCGACACAATTGCTTTTCTTTTCTATTTTTTTTTTGCGAGACGACGTTTGGGAGGAGTTTATTCACACACGTTTTACGTACGACCAAAAAAAAACAAAATAATAATAAAATAACTGAAAAAGAGTACTCTACACAACCACAAGCAAGGTATTATGTACGCCTCCAAGACCACTTGAAATTAAACGTCCGTTTTTCTTATTAAATCCAATTTATCAATAAAGTTCCATTCACTAAAGTAAGCCTCTTCCTCGGGGACTGTCTCTGTGTGTGCAGTTGGTTCGTGCGCTGTACAGGGTGTGTGTGTAAGCTTGTCTTAGATCGGTTTTGTTTGCTCGACCACAGGCGCAGAAGCCACGGACAGACTTTGAATTAATTTATTGTTTTAGCTTTCATCTCTGGTCGCAGATTGTAGTAGATTTTTTCTCTGGCGTTTGGCACGGCGTTTCTTCGCTCGAACGATCCTTTTTCTTCGTCGTCGTCGTCGTCTGCGGTCGTTGGTCGTCGCCTCTCGTCTCAATTAGCCACGACACGACAATTAGTCATTTATTGTTAAGCAGTTACAATCGCACAATGGCCAGCCGGAAAGATACGACTACTTGTGTACGTAGCATCGAAGTATCAGCGGCGATAAAGATATTGATATTTATTTTGGGATCCAGACGCAATGCGATGTGCTCAGTGCTGGCTCAGTCCCATCAGTGTGCGTATTTTTCCTCCACTGATTTAATTAATTTATCCTTATGTGCTGTAGTTGATGTGCGTGAATTTAACCTCTGTTCTCAATTCATAGCGCGAGAAGACTATTATTTGAAGGCAAGTTCGAAGCAAAAAAAAACTGAAAAAAAAGCCAAATCAAATCCGAAGCGAACGAAACTACACGAGAACGCAGAGATGAACGTATGGATGCAGCACACACTGATTGCGGTGTGCTGTCGGGTTGCCGATGGGGTGGGGTGGACTTAGGCTCGGCTCTAGCTACACGCTGCCGCTCACAATCACTTCGGTGTCTGAACAAAGACTGAAATTACTTTAGATGAAATCTAAAAGTCTTATATTACACTTATGTGCACGACGCACGGTGAGATAAGTCGGATGTTTAATCTTCCAGCTCGAAAGAATATCACAATACTGACTGTGATAATCCGATAAGATACACTAAACTTAGGAAAAATGAAATAAGAAGAAAAAAAATATGGAACAGAAACCAGAACACAGAGGCAGAAATAAGATGAGAATGAAGACGAGTCGCTGGGGCCGAGATGTGTGTGTGTCTCTCTCGCCTGTAATGGGGGTGGTTTTTGGAGACTTGTGCCGCCGATGTGTGCGTTTGGGGCTGATTGTTGTGATCTTGCTTGCTTTGGGGTTTTTTTTTTTGCCTACGCCACGTTCGGTTGGTCTTGTTTTCTTGCACAGGTATAGGGGAAATGTACGCTGGAGCTTGCCAGTGGGCGAGGGAGTCTATTTTTAAACTGAACGCGAATTCGTATGCGAATGTGGATGGAGTTTGATTGGGAGCGGAGACGCGATAAATCCTGATGAAGATCTACGTTCTGGAAGTCGTCGAAGGAGGGTTGAATTTGGGGGATCACACTCTGGGTCAATTACGTGTCAAGTGGTTTTTGTAATCTGTCAAGACGACAGAGACTTGCCATCAGTGGGAAACTGAAATATTGGCATGACAAAAATAACAATTATTTAAAACGAAGAAGTAACTAAAATGATGTCGTTGTTGATTGTTATTAACGCTAAATCGTCTTAGCATTCATTGCAGAGCCTCCTCTTGAATTATGTTAGGTTTTTAGGCTGCCAGCTAACACACTTGTTGTCGGCCCTTACAATGTGTAGCCAAGCTGGCTGAATTTTCAAAAGCAACGATCGTGTCCTTTTTCGTGTTCTATAGATTTCCCTAGGATGGCTCCATGATCAGGTATTTGCTGCTTATGCCACCAACTCATCATCTCATGTTACAACTCGTACTTACCTTGAGCGCAGCATTTCTTCTGAATTCTTCTGAATGCCGTCTGACCCGGGGACACCAGTAATCCAGCATAGTCGCCGTTACCTGCATTCGGGACCGGGTCTGGCAGTCTGACAGTCGAATCTTCACGGACGGCTCCAAGACTAAGCAGGGATCTGACAGTGACACTGGCACGATCTGTTTTGCAATTTTGCAAGCGGGCACCCTTGCGAGCCCAATTGCCACGAACTACATTCTTAAGAACGGGCGTAAACAGGGCGGGGAATTTATGTCTATAGCCACATCAAAGCTGTACTCCTCGTCATTTCAAAATTTGATCTGAAGTCTAAAGTTGTCTCGGTCCCTGGCCACCACGGGTAGACAGGGATCAGATGAGACACTCTTAGGAGCCGAACCTGCGGTGGGCTGACCCACTTCCGTGTTTAAGGCTTCCATCGATGAGCACAACATCACTCTCCAAAATGTAGACAAACCATGCGTTTATAAAAACTCCACTTCTTCTTTGAGCGACGCTTCAGTCGGATGTGGGCCATCAGCAATCCTCTCCAACCAGAGCGATCTTGGGCTAGGTGCGCCCAGTTTCGTACACTCAGCTAATTAAGATCTCTCTCCAGCTGGTTGCGCCATCGAAGTCGGCGAAGTATTAAGTGGACAGCAGCTTGTGTCCAGAAAGTGCTTCGGCGAAGGACTTTGTGGACAGCAGCTAGTGTCCAGAAAGTGCTTCGGCGAAGGATTAAGTGGGCAGCAGCAAGTGTCCAGAAAGTGCTTCGGCGAAGGACTTTGTGGACGGCTGCTTGTGTCCAGAAAGTGCTTCGGCGAAGGACTTTGTGGACAGCAGCTAGTGTCCAGAAAGTGCTTCGGCGAAGTATTAAGTGGACAGCTGCTAGTGTCCAGAAAGTGCTTCGGCCAAGTATTAAGTGGACAGCAGCTAGTGTCCAGAAAGTGCTTCGGCGAAGTATTAAGTGGACAGCTGCTAGTGTCCAGAAAGTGCTTCGGCCAAGTATTAAGTGGACAGCTGCTAGTGTCCAGAAAGTGCTTCGGCGAAGGACTTTGTGGACAGCAGCTAGTGTCCAGAAAGTGCTTCGGCGAAGTATTAAGTGGACAGCTGCTAGTGTCCAGAAAGTGCTTCGGCGAAGTATTAAGTGGACAGCTGCTAGTGTCCAGAAAGAGCTTCGGCGAAGTATTATGTGGACAGCTGCTAGTGTCCAGAAAGTGCTTCGGCGAAGTATTAAGTGGACAGCTGCTAGTGTCCAGAAAGAGCTTCGGCGAAGTATTAAGTGGACAGCTGCTAGTGTCCAGAAAGAGCTTCGGCGAAGTATTAAGTGGACAGCAGCTAGTGTCCAGAAAGTGCTTCGGCGAAGTATTAAGTGGACAGCTGCTAGTGTCCAGAAAGTGCTTCGGCGAAGTATTAAGTGGACAGCTGCTAGTGTCCAGAAAGAGCTTCGGCGAAGTATTAAGTGGACAGCTGCTAGTGTCCAGAAAGAGCTTCGGCGAAGGACTTTGTGGACAGCAGCTAGTGTCCAGAAAGTGCTTAAGCGAAGTATTAAGTGGACAGCAGCTAGTGTCCAGAAAGTGCTTCGGCGAAGTATTAAGTGGACAGCTGCTAGTGTCCAGAAAGTGCTTCGGCGAAGGACTTTGTGGACAGCAGCTAGTGTCCAGAAAGTGCTTAAGCGAAGTATTAAGTGGACAGCAGCTAGTGTCCAGAAAGTGCTTCGGCGAAGTATTAAGTGGACAGCTGCTAGTGTCCAGAAAGTGCTTAAGCGAAGTATTAAGTGGACAGCAGCTAGTGTCCAGAAAGTGCTTCGGCGAAGTATTAAGTGGACAGCTGCTAGTGTCCAGAAAGAGCTTCGGCGAAGTATTAAGTGGACAGCAGCTAGTGTCCAGAAAGTGCTTCGGCGAAGTATTGAGTGGACAGCTGCTAGTGTCCAGAAAGTGCTTCGGCGAAGGACTTTGTGGACAGCAGCTAGTGTCCAGAAAGTGCTTAAGCGAAGTATTAAGTGGACAGCAGCTAGTGTCCAGAAAGTGCTTCGGCGAAGTATTAAGTGGACAGCTGCTAGTGTCCAGAAAGTGCTTCGGCGAAGGACTTTGTGGACAGCAGCTAGTGTCCAGAAAGTGCTTAAGCGAAGTATTAAGTGGACAGCAGCTAGTGTCCAGAAAGTGCTTCGGCGAAGTATTAAGTGGACAGCTGCTAGTGTCCAGAAAGAGCTTCGGCGAAGTATTAAGTGGACAGCAGCTAGTGTCCAGAAAGTGCTTCGGCGAAGTATTGAGTGGACAGCTGCTAGTGTCCAGAAAGTGCTTCGGCGAAGGACTTTGTGGACAGCTGCTAGTGTCCAGAAAGTGCTTCGGCGAAGTATTAAGTGGACAGCTGCTAGTGTCCAGAAAGAGATTCGGCGAAGTATTATGTGGACAGCTGCTAGTGTCCAGAAAGTGCTTCGGCGAAGTATTAAGTGGACAGCTGCTAGTGTCCAGAAAGAGCTTCGGCGAAGTATTAAGTGGACAGCTGCTAGTGTCCAGAAAGAGCTTCGGCGAAGTATTAAGTGGACAGCAGCTAGTGTCCAGAAAGTGCTTCGGCGAAGGACTTTGTGGACAGCAGCTAGTGTCCAGAAAGTGCTTCGGCGAAGGACTTTGTGGACGGCTGCTTGTGTCCAGAAAGTGCTTCGGCGAAGGACTTTGTGGACAGCAGCTAGTGTCCAGAAAGTGCTTCGGCGAAGTATTAAGTGGACAGCTGCTAGTGTCCAGAAAGTGCTTCGGCCAAGTATTAAGTGGACAGCAGCTAGTGTCCAGAAAGTGCTTCGGCGAAGTATTAAGTGGACAGCTGCTAGTGTCCAGAAAGAGCTTCGGCGAAGTATTAAGTGGACAGCAGCTAGTGTCCAGAAAGTGCTTCGGCGAAGTATTGAGTGGACAGCTGCTAGTGTCCAGAAAGTGCTTCGGCGAAGGACTTTGTGGACAGCTGCTAGTGTCCAGAAAGTGCTTCGGCGAAGTATTAAGTGGACAGCTGCTAGTGTCCAGAAAGAGCTTCGGCGAAGTATTATGTGGACAGCTGCTAGTGTCCAGAAAGTGCTTCGGCGAAGTATTAAGTGGACAGCTGCTAGTGTCCAGAAAGAGCTTCGGCGAAGTATTAAGTGGACAGCTGCTAGTGTCCAGAAAGAGCTTCGGCGAAGTATTAAGTGGACAGCAGCTAGTGTCCAGAAAGTGCTTCGGCGAAGTATTAAGTGGACAGCTGCTAGTGTCCAGAAAGTGCTTCGGCGAGGATTAAGTGGACAGCAGCTAGTGTCCAGAAAGTGCTTCGGCGAAGTATTAAGTGGACAGCTGCTAGTGTCCAGAAAGAGCTTCGGCGAAGTATTAAGTGGACAGCTGCTAGTGTCCAGAAAGAGGTTCGGCGAAGTATTAAGTGGACCGCTGCTAGTGTCCAGAAAGAGCTTCGGCGAAGTATTAAGTGGACAGCTGCTAGTGTCCAGAAAGTGCTTCGGCGAAGTATTAAGTGGACAGCAGCTAGTGTCCAGAAAGTGCTTCGGCGAAGTATTAAGTGGACCGCTGCTAGTGTCCAGAAAGAGGTTCGGCGAAGTATTAAGTGGACCGCTGCTAGTGTCCAGAAAGAGCTTCGGCGAAGTATTAAGTGGACAGCTGCTAGTGTCCAGAAAGTGCTTCGGCGAAGTATTAAGTGGACAGCAGCTAGTGTCCAGAAAGTGCTTCGGCGAAGTATTAAGTGGACAGCTGCTAGTGTCCAGAAAGTGCTTCGGCGAGGATTAAGTGGACAGCAGCTAGTGTCCAGAAAGTGCTTCGGCGAAGTATTATGTGGACAGCTGCTAGTGTCCAGAAAGTGCTTCGGCGAAGTATTATGTGGACAGCTGCTAGTGTCCAGAAAGTGCTTCGGCGAAGTATTAAGTGGACAGCAGCTAGTGTCCAGAAAGTGCTTCGGCGAAGTATTAAGTGGACAGCTGCTAGTGTCCAGAAAGTGTTTCGGCGAAGTATTAAGTGGACAGCTGCTAGTGTCCAGAAAGAGCTTCGGCGAAGTATTAAGTGGACAGCTGCTAGTGTCCAGAAAGAGCTTCGGCGAAGTATTAAGTGGACAGCAGCTAGTGTCCAGAAAGTGCTTCGGCGAGGATTAAGTGGACAGCAGCTAGTGTCCAGAAAGTGCTTCGGCGAAGTATTGAGTGGACAGCTGCTAGTGTCCAGAAAGTGCTTCGGCGAAGGACTTTGTGGACAGCTGCTAGTGTCCAGAAAGTGCTTCGGCGAAGTATTAAGTGGACAGCTGCTAGTGTCCAGAAAGTGCTTCGGCGAAGGACTTTGTGGACAGCTGCTAGTGTCCAGAAAGTGCTTCGGCGAAGGACTTTGTGGACAGCAGCTAGTGTCCAGAAAGTGCTTAAGCGAAGTATTAAGTGGACAGCAGCTAGTGTCCAGAAAGTGCTTCGGCGAAGTATTAAGTGGACAGCTGCTAGTGTCCAGAAAGTGCTTCGGCGAAGGACTTTGTGGACAGCAGCTAGTGTCCAGAAAGTGCTTAAGCGAAGTATTAAGTGGACAGCAGCTAGTGTCCAGAAAGTGCTTCGGCGAAGTATTAAGTGGACAGCTGCTAGTGTCCAGAAAGAGCTTCGGCGAAGTATTAAGTGGACAGCAGCTAGTGTCCAGAAAGTGCTTCGGCGAGGATTAAGTGGACAGCAGCTAGTGTCCAGAAAGTGCTTCGGCGAAGTATTGAGTGGACAGCTGCTAGTGTCCAGAAAGTGCTTCGGCGAAGGACTTTGTGGACAGCTGCTAGTGTCCAGAAAGTGCTTCGGCGAAGTATTAAGTGGACAGCTGCTAGTGTCCAGAAAGTGCTTCGGCGAAGGACTTTGTGGACAGCAGCTAGTGTCCAGAAAGTGCTTCGGCGAAGGACTTTGTGGACAGCAGCTAGTGTCCAGAAAGTGCTTAAGCGAAGTATTAAGTGGACAGCAGCTAGTGTCCAGAAAGTGCTTCGGCGAAGTATTAAGTGGACAGCTGCTAGTGTCCAGAAAGTGCTTCGGCGAAGGACTTTGTGGACAGCAGCTAGTGTCCAGAAAGTGCTTAAGCGAAGTATTAAGTGGACAGCAGCTAGTGTCCAGAAAGTGCTTCGGCGAAGTATTAAGTGGACAGCTGCTAGTGTCCAGAAAGAGCTTCGGCGAAGTATTAAGTGGACAGCAGCTAGTGTCCAGAAAGTGCTTCGGCGAAGTATTGAGTGGACAGCTGCTAGTGTCCAGAAAGTGCTTCGGCGAAGGACTTTGTGGACAGCTGCTAGTGTCCAGAAAGTGCTTCGGCGAAGTATTAAGTGGACAGCTGCTAGTGTCCAGAAAGAGCTTCGGCGAAGTATTATGTGGACAGCTGCTAGTGTCCAGAAAGTGCTTCGGCGAAGTATTAAGTGGACAGCTGCTAGTGTCCAGAAAGAGCTTCGGCGAAGTATTAAGTGGACAGCTGCTAGTGTCCAGAAAGAGCTTCGGCGAAGTATTAAGTGGACAGCAGCTAGTGTCCAGAAAGTGCTTCGGCGAAGTATTAAGTGGACAGCTGCTAGTGTCCAGAAAGTGCTTCGGCGAGGATTAAGTGGACAGCAGCTAGTGTCCAGAAAGTGCTTCGGCGAAGTATTAAGTGGGCAGCTGCTAGTGTCCAGAAAGAGCTTCGGCGAAGTATTAAGTGGACAGCTGCTAGTGTCCAGAAAGAGGTTCGGCGAAGTATTAAGTGGACCGCTGCTAGTGTCCAGAAAGAGCTTCGGCGAAGTATTAAGTGGACAGCTGCTAGTGTCCAGAAAGTGCTTCGGCGAAGTATTAAGTGGACAGCAGCTAGTGTCCAGAAAGTGCTTCGGCGAAGTATTAAGTGGACCGCTGCTAGTGTCCAGAAAGAGGTTCGGCGAAGTATTAAGTGGACCGCTGCTAGTGTCCAGAAAGAGCTTCGGCGAAGTATTAAGTGGACAGCTGCTAGTGTCCAGAAAGTGCTTCGGCGAAGTATTAAGTGGACAGCAGCTAGTGTCCAGAAAGTGCTTCGGCGAAGTATTAAGTGGACAGCTGCTAGTGTCCAGAAAGTGCTTCGGCGAGGATTAAGTGGACAGCAGCTAGTGTCCAGAAAGTGCTTCGGCGAAGTATTATGTGGACAGCTGCTAGTGTCCAGAAAGTGCTTCGGCGAAGTATTATGTGGACAGCTGCTAGTGTCCAGAAAGTGCTTCGGCGAAGTATTAAGTGGACAGCAGCTAGTGTCCAGAAAGTGCTTCGGCGAAGTATTAAGTGGACAGCTGCTAGTGTCCAGAAAGTGTTTCGGCGAAGTATTAAGTGGACAGCTGCTAGTGTCCAGAAAGAGCTTCGGCGAAGTATTAAGTGGACAGCTGCTAGTGTCCAGAAAGAGCTTCGGCGAAGTATTAAGTGGACAGCAGCTAGTGTCCAGAAAGTGCTTCGGCGAGGATTTAGTGGACAGCAGCTAGTGTCCAGAAAGTGCTTCGGCGAAGTATTAAGTGGACAGCTGTTAGTGTCCAGAAAGAGGTTCGGCGAAGTATTAAGTGGACCGCTGCTAGTGTCCAGAAAGAGCTTCGGCGAAGTATTAAGTGGACAGCTGCTAGTGTCCAGAAAGTGCTTCGGCGAAGTATTAAGTGGACAGCAGCTAGTGTCCAGAAAGTGCTTCGGCGAAGTATTAAGTGGACAGCTGCTAGTGTCCAGAAAGAGCTTCGGCGAAGTATTAAGTGGACAGCTGCTAGTGTCCAGAAAGTGCTTCGGCGAAGTATTAAGTGGACAGCTGCTAGTGTCCAGAAAGTGCTTCGGCGAAGGACTTTGTGGACAGCTGCTAGTGTACAGAAAGTGCTTCGGCGAAGGATTAAGTGGACAGCTGCTAGTGTCCAGAAAGAGCTTCGGCGAAGTATTAAGTGGACAGCTGCTAGTGTCCAGAAAGTGCTTCGGCGAAGGACTTTGTGGACAGCTGCTAGTGTACAGAAAGTGCTTCGGCGAAGGATTAAGTGGACAGCTGTTAGTGTCCAGAAAGAGGTTCGGCGAAGTATTAAGTGGACCGCTGCTAGTGTCCAGAAAGAGCTTCGGCGAAGTATTAAGTGGACAGCTGCTAGTGTCCAGAAAGTGCTTCGGCGAGGTATTAAGTGGACAGCTGCTAGTGTCCAGAAAGAGCTTCGGCGAAGTATTAAGTGGACAGCTGCTACTGTCCAGAAAGTGCTTCGGCGAAGTATTATGTGGACAGCTGCTAGTGTCCAGAAAGTGCTTCGGCGAAGTATTAAGTGGACAGCAGCTAGTGTCCAGAAAGTGCTTCGGCGAAGGATTAAGTGGACAGCTGCTAGTGTCCAGAAAGTGCTTCGGCGAAGTATTAAGTGGACAGCTGCTAGTGTCCAGAAAGTGCTTCGGCGAAGGACTTTGTGGACAGCTGCTAGTGTCCAGAAAGTGCTTCGGCGAAGGATTAAGTGGACAGCAGCTAGTGTCCAGAAAGTGCTTCGGCGAAGTATTAAGTGGACAGCTGCTAGTGTCCAGAAAGTGCTACGGCGAAGGATTAAGTGGACAGCTGCTAGTGTCCAGAAAGTGCTTCGGCGAAAGATTAAGTGGACAGCAGCTAGTCTCCAGAAAGAGCTTCGGCGCAGGACTTTGTGGACAGCTGCTAGTGTCCAGAAAGTGCTTCGGCGAAGGATTAAGTGGACAGCTGCTAGTGTCCAGAAAGTGCTTCGGCGAAGTATTGAGTGGACAGCTGCTAGTGTCCAGAAAGTGCTTCGGCGAAGTATTAAGTGGACAGCTGCTAGTGTCCAGAAAGTGCTTCGGCGAAGGACTTTGTGGACAGCTGCTAGTGTACAGAGAGTGCTTCGGCGAAGGATTAAGTGGACAGCTGCTAGTGTCCAGAAAGAGCTTCGGCGAAGTATTAAGTGGACAGCTGCTAGTGTCCAGAAAGTGCTTCGGCGAAGGACTTAGTGGACAGCTGCTAGTGTACAGAAAGTGCTTCGGCGAAGGATTAAGTGGACAGCTGTTAGTGTCCAGAAAGAGGTTCGGCGAAGTATTAAGTGGACCGCTGCTAGTGTCCAGAAAGAGCTTCGGCGAAGGACTTTGTGGACAGCAGCTAGTGTCCAGAAAGTGCTTCGGCGAGGTATTAAGTGGACAGCTGCTAGTGTCCAGAAAGAGCTTCGGCGAAGTATTAAGTGGACAGCTGCTACTGTCCAGAAAGTGCTTCGGCGAAGTATTATGTGGACAGCTGCTAGTGTCCAGAAAGTGCTTCGGCGAAGTATTAAGTGGACAGCAGCTAGTGTCCAGAAAGTGCTTCGGCGAAGGATTAAGTGGACAGCTGCTAGTGTCCAGAAAGTGCTTCGGCGAAGTATTAAGTGGACAGCTGCTAGTGTCCCGAAAAAGCTTCGGCGAAGGACTTTGTGGACAGCTGCTAGTGTCCAGAAAGTGCTTCGGCGAAGTATTAAGTGGACAGCTGCTACTGTCCAGAAAGTGCTTCGGCGAAGTATTATGTGGACAGCTGCTAGTGTCCAGAAAGTGCTTCGGCGAAGTATTAAGTGGACAGCAGCTAGTGTCCAGAAAGTGCTTCGGCGAAGGATTAAGTGGACAGCTGCTAGTGTCCAGAAAGTGCTTCGGCGAAGTATTAAGTGGACAGCTGCTAGTGTCCAGAAAGTGCTTCGGCGAAGGACTTTGTGGACAGCTGCTAGTGTCCAGAAAGTGCTTCGGCGAAGTATTATGTGGACAGCTGCTAGTGTCCAGAAAGTGCTTCGGCGAAGTATTAAGTGGACAGCAGCTAGTGTCCAGAAAGTGCTTCGGCGAAGGACTTTGTGGACAGCAGCTAGTGTCCAGAAAGTGCTCTTTGGGCTCAAGAGGCAATTGAGTAGTCGAGCCCTCTCTCGAAAGACCAAGCTCACCTTATATAAGACCTTGATCATCCCTGTCCTGCTGTATGGCGCGGAAGCTTGGACTACCTCAAGAGCGGATGAAGACGCACTTGGTCTCTTCGAGAGAAAAGTTCTGCGTTCAATCTTCGGTCCTGTTTGCGTTGAAGGTTCTTGGAGAAGGAGATTCAACCACGAACTGTACGGGCTGTACAGCGACATGAGTCTAGTCAGGCGTCTACGGATTCAACGCTTAAGATGGCTAGGCCATGTAGAGCGCATGGACAACACTGCTCCAGCCCGAAGAGTCTTCGACTCCGAGCCAGTGGGACAACGCAATAGAGGACGACCACGAACCCGATGGCGCACTCAAGTGGAAAAAGACCTCAACCAACTTGGAGTGCGAAATTGGAGGCAGCTGGCTAAAAAACGTGCCAGCTGGAGAGGATTGTTGACCGAGGCCCAGGTTCACCCCGGACTGTAGCGCCACAAGAAGAAGAAGAAGAAGAAGAAGCTAGTGTCCAGAAAGTGCTTCGGCGAAGTATTGAGTGGACAGCTGCTAGTGTCCAGAAAGTGCTTCGGCGCAGGACTTTGTGGACAGCTGCTAGTGTCCAGAAAGTGCTTCGGCGAAGGATTAAGTGGACAGCAGCTAGTGTCCAGAAAGTGCTTCGGCGAAGGACTTTGTGGACAGCAGCTAGTGTCCAGAAAGTGCTACGGCGAAGGATTAAGTGGACAGCTGCTAGTGTCCAGAAAGTGCTTCGGCGAAAGATTAAGTGGACAGCAGCTAGTCTCCAGAAAGAGCTTCGGCGAAGTATTAAGTGGACAGCTGCTAGTGTCCCGAAAAAGCTTCGGCGAAGGACTTTGTGGACAGCTGCTAGTGTCCAGAAAGTGCTTCGGCGAAGGACTTTGTGGACAGCAGCTAGTGTCCAGAAAGTGCTTCGGCGAAGGACTTTGTGGACAGCAGCTAGTGTCCAGAAAGTGCTTCGGCGAAGTATTGAGTGGACAGCTGCTAGTGTCCAGAAAGTGCTTCGGCGAAGTATTAAGTGGACAGCAGCTAGTGTCCAGAAAGTGCTTCGGCGAAGTATTGAGTGGACAGCTGCTAGTGTCCAGAAAGTGCTTCGGCGAAGGACTTTGTGGACAGCTGCTAGTGTCCAGAAAGTGCTTCGGCGAAGGATTAAGTGGACAGCTGCTAGTGTCCAGAAAGTGCTTCGGCGAAGTATTAAATGGACAGCAGCTAGTGTCCAGAAAGTGCTTCGGCGAAGTATTGAGTGGACAGCTGCTAGTGTCCAGAAAGTGCTTCGGCGCAGGACTTTGTGGACAGCTGCTAGTGTCCAGAAAGTGCTTCGGCGAAGGATTAAGTGGACAGCAGCTAGTGTCCAGAAAGTGCTTCGGCGAAGGACTTTGTGGACAGCAGCTAGTGTCCAGAAAGTGCTACGGCGAAGGACTTTGTGGACAGCAGCTAGTGTCCAGAAAGTGCTTCGGCGAAGGATTAAGTGGACAGCTGCTAGTGTCCAGAAAGTGCTTCGGCGAAGTATTAAGTGGACAGCTGCTAGTGTCCCGAAAAAGCTTCGGCGAAGGACTTTGTGGACAGCTGCTAGTGTCCAGAAAGTGCTTCGGCGAAGGATTAAGTGGACAGCTGCTAGTGTCCAGAAAGTGCTTCGGCGAAGTATTAAGTGGACAGCTGCTAGTGTCCAGAAAGTGCTTCGGCGAAGGACTTTGTGGACAGCAGCTAGTGTCCAGAAAGTGCTTCGGCGAAGGACTTTGTGAACAGCTGCTAGTGTCCAGAAAGTGCTTCGGCGAAGGATTAAGTGGACAGCTGCTAGTGTCCAGAAAGTGCTTCGCGAAGTATTAAGTGGACAGCTGCTAGTGTCCAGAAAGTGCTTCGGCGAAGAATTAAGTGGACAGCTGCTAGTGTCCAGAAAGTGCTTCGGCGAAGGACTTTGTGGACAGCAGCTAGTGTCCAGAAAGTGCTTCGGCGAAGGATTAAGTGGACAGCTGCTACTGTCCAGAAAGTGCTTCGGCGAAGTATTAAGTGGACAGCTGCTAGTGTCCAGAAAGTGCTTCGACGAAGGACTTTGTGGACAGCTGCTAGTGTCCAGAAAGTGCTTCGGCGAAGTATTAAGTGGACAGCAGCTAGTGTCCAGAAAGTGCTTCGGCGAAGGACTTTGTGGACAGCAGCTAGTGTCCAGAAAGTGCTTCGGGGAAGGATTAAGTGGACAGCAGCTAGTGTCCAGAAAGTGCTTCGACGAAGGACTTTGTGGACAGCTGCTAGTGTCCAGAAAGTGCTTCGGCGAAGGACTTTGTGGACAGCTGCTAGTGTCCAGAAAGTGCTTCGGCGAAGGACTTTGTGGACAGCTGCTAGTGTCCAGAAAGTGCTTCGGCGAAGTATTAAGTGGACAGCTGCTAGTGTCCAGAAAGTGCTTCGGCGAAGTATTAAGTGGACAGCAGCTAGTGTCCAGAAAGTGCTTCGGCGAAGGACTTTGTGGACAGCAGCTAGTGTCCAGAAAGTGCTTCGGGGAAGGATTAAGTGGACAGCAGCTAGTGTCCAGAAAGTGCTTCGGCGAAGGACTTTGTGGACAGCAGCTAGTGTCCAGAAAGTGCTACGGCGAAGGACTTTGTGGACAGCAGCTAGTGTCCAGAAAGTGCTTCGGCGAAGTATTAAGTGGACAGCTGCTAGTGTCCAGAAAGTGCTTCGGCGAAGTATTAAGTGGAGAGCTGCTAGTGTCCCGAAAAAGCTTCGGCGAAGGACTTTGTGGACAGCTGCTAGTGTCCAGAAAGTGCTTCGGCGAAGGATTAAGTGGACAGCTGCTAGTGTCCAGAAAGTGCTTCGGCGAAGTATTAAGTGGACAGCTGCTAGTGTCCAGAAAGTGCTTCGGCGAAGGACTTTGTGGACAGCAGCTAGTGTCCAGAAAGTGCTTCGGCGAAGGACTTTGTGAACAGCTGCTAGTGTCCAGAAAGTGCTTCGGCGAAGGATTAAGTGGACAGCTGCTAGTGTCCAGAAAGTGCTTCGGCGAAGTATTAAGTGGACAGCTGCTAGTGTCCAGAAAGTGCTTCGGCGAAGAATTAAGTGGACAGCTGCTAGTGTCCAGAAAGTGCTTCGGCGAAGGACTTTGTGGACAGCAGCTAGTGTCCAGAAAGTGCTTCGGCGAAGGATTAAGTGGACAGCTGCTACTGTCCAGAAAGTGCTTCGGCGAAGTATTAAGTGGACAGCTGCTAGTGTCCAGAAAGTGCTTCGACGAAGGACTTTGTGGACAGCTGCTAGTGTCCAGAAAGTGCTTCGGCGAAGTATTAAGTGGACAGCAGCTAGTGTCCAGAAAGTGCTTCGGCGAAGGACTTTGTGGACAGCAGCTAGTGTCCAGAAAGTGCTTCGGGGAAGGATTAAGTGGACAGCAGCTAGTGTCCAGAAAGTGCTTCGACGAAGGACTTTGTGGACAGCTGCTAGTGTCCAGAAAGTGCTTCGGCGAAGGACTTTGTGGACAGCTGCTAGTGTCCAGAAAGTGCTTCGGCGAAGGACTTTGTGGACAGCTGCTAGTGTCCAGAAAGTGCTTCGGCGAAGTATTAAGTGGACAGCTGCTAGTGTCCAGAAAGTGCTTCGGCGAAGTATTAAGTGGACAGCAGCTAGTGTCCAGAAAGTGCTTCGGCGAAGGACTTTGTGGACAGCAGCTAGTGTCCAGAAAGTGCTTCGGGGAAGGATTAAGTGGACAGCAGCTAGTGTCCAGAAAGTGCTTCGGCGAAGGATTAAGTGGACAGCTGCTACTGTCCAGAAAGTGCTTCGGCGAAGTATTAAGTGGACAGCTGCTAGTGTCCAGAAAGTGCTTCGACGAAGGACTTTGTGGACAGCTGCTAGTGTCCAGAAAGTGCTTCGGCGAAGGACTTTGTGGACAGCTGCTAGTGTCCAGAAAGTGCTTCGGCGAAGGACTTTGTGGACAGCTGCTAGTGTCCAGAAAGTGCTTCGGCGAAGTATTAAGTGGACAGCTGCTAGTGTCCAGAAAGTGCTTCGGCGAAGTATTAAGTGGACAGCAGCTAGTGTCCAGAAAGTGCTTCGGCGAAGTATTAAGTGGACAGCAGCTAGTGTCCAGAAAGTGCTTCGGCGAAGGACTTTGTGGACAGCAGCTAGTGTCCAGAAAGTGCTTCGGCGAAGGATAAAGTGGACAGCTGCTAGTGTCCAGAAAGTGATTCGGCGAAGCATTAAGTGGACAGCTGCTAGTGTCCAGAAAGTGCTTCGGCGAAGAATTAAGTGGACAGCTGCTAGTGTCCAGAAAGTGCTTCGGCGAAGGATAAAGTGGACAGCTGCTAGTGTCCAGAAAGTGCTTCGGCGAAGGATAAAGTGGACAGCTGCTAGTGTCCAGAAAGTGCTTCGGCGAAGGACTTTGTGGACAGCAGCTAGTGTCCAGAAAGTGCTTAGGCGAAGGATTAAGTGGACAGCTGCTAGTGTCCAGAAAGTGTTTCGGCGAAGGATAAAGTGGACAGCTGCTAGTGTCCAGAAAGTGCTTCGGCGAAGGACTTTGTGGACAGCTGCTAGTGTCCAGAAAGTGCTTCGGCGAAGTATTAAGTGGACAGCTGCTAGTGTCCAGAAAGTGCTTCGGCGAAGAATTAAGTGGACAGCTGCTAGTGTCCAGAAAGTGCTTCGGCGAAGGATAAAGTGGACAGCTGCTAGTGTCCAGAAAGTGCTTCGGCGAAGGATAAAGTGGACAGTTGCTAGTGTCCAGAAAGTGCTTCGGCGAAGGACTTTGTGGACAGCTGTTAGTGTCCAGAAAGTGCTTCGGCGAAGTATTAAGTGGACAGCTGCTAGTGTCCAGAAAGTGCTTCGGCGAAGTATTAAGTGGACAGCTGTTAGTGTCCAGAAAGTGCTTCGGCGAAGGACTTTGTGGACAGCTGCTAGTGTCCAGAAAGTGCTTCGGCGAAGTATTAAGTGGACAGCAGCTAGTGTCCAGAAAGTGCTTCGGCGAAGGACTTTGTGGACAGCAGCTAGTGTCCAGAAAGTGCTTCGGGGAAGGATTAAGTGGACAGCAGCTAGTGTCCAGAAAGTGCTTCGGCGAAGGACTTTGTGGACAGCAGCTAGTGTCCAGAAAGTGCTTCGGCGAAGGATTAAGTGGCCAGCTGCTAGTGTCCAGAAAGTGCTTCGGCGAAGTATTAAGTGGACAGCTGCTAGTGTCCAGAAAGTGCTTCGGCGAAGGACTTTGTGGACAGCAGCTAGTGTCCAGAAAGTGCTTCGGGGAAGGATTAAGTGGACAGCAGCTAGTGTCCAGAAAGTGCTTCGGCGAAGGACTTTGTGGACAGCAGCTAGTGTCCAGAAAGTGCTTCGGCGAAGGATTAAGTGGACAGCTGCTAGTGTCCAGAAAGTGCTTCGGCGAAGTATTAAGTGGACAGCTGCTAGTGTCCAGAAAGTGCTTCGGCGAAGGACTTTGTGGACAGCAGCTAGTGTCCAGAAAGTGCTTCGGGGAAGGATTAAGTGGACAGCAGCTAGTGTCCAGAAAGTGCTTCGGCGAAGGACTTTGTGGACAGCTGCTAGTGTCCAGAAAGTGCTTCGGCGAAGTATTAAGTGGACAGCTGTTAGTGTCCAGCAAGTGCTTCGGTAAAGGACTTTGTGGACAGCAGCTAGTGTCCAGAAAGTGCTTCGGCGAAGTATTAAGTGGACAGCTGCTAGTGTCCAGAAAGTGCTTCGGCGAAGTATTAAGTGGACAGCTGTTAGTGTCCAGAAAGTGCTTCGGCGAAGGACTTTGTGGACAGCTGCTAGTGTCCAGAAAGTGTTTCGGCGAAGTATTAAGTGGACAGCAGCTAGTGTCCAGAAAGTGCTTCGGCGAAGTATTAAGTGGACAGCTGCTAGTGTCCAGAAAGTGCTTCGGCGAAGGACTTTGTGGACAGCAGCTAGTGTCCAGAAAGTGCTTCGGGGAAGGATTAAGTGGACAGCAGCTAGTGTCCAGAAAGTGCTTCGGCGAAGGACTTTGTGGACAGCTGCTAGTGTCCAGAAAGTGCTTCGGCGAAGTATTAAGTGGACAGCTGTTAGTGTCCAGCAAGTGCTTCGGTAAAGGACTTTGTGGACAGCAGCTAGTGTCCAGAAAGTGCTTCGGCGAAGTATTAAGTGGACAGCTGCTAGTGTCCAGAAAGTGCTTCGGCGAAGTATTAAGTGGACAGCTGTTAGTGTCCAGAAAGTGCTTCGGCGAAGGACTTTGTGGACAGCAGCTAGTGTCCAGAAAGTGCTTCGGCGAAGGATTAAGTGGACAGCTGCTAGTGTCCAGAAAGTGCTTCGGCGAAGTATTAAGTGGACAGCTGCTAGTGTCCAGAAAGTGGTTCGGCGAAGGACTTTGTGGACAGCAGCTAGTGTCCAGAAAGTGCTTCGGCGAAGTATTAAGTGGACAGCTGCTAATGTCCAGAAAGTGCTTCGGCGAAGTATTAAGTGGACAGCTGCTAGTGTCCAGAAAGTGCTTCGGCGAAGTATTAAGTGGACAGCTGCTAGTGTCCAGAAAGTGGTTCGGCGAAGGACTTTGTGGACAGCTGCTAGTGTCCAGAAAGTGCTTCGGCGAAGGACTTTGTGGACAGCAGCTAGTGTCCAGAAAGTGCTTCGGCGAAGGATTAAGTGGACAGCTGCTAGTGTCCAGAAAGTGCTTCGGCGAAGTATTAAGTGGACAGCTGCTAGTGTCCAGAAAGTGGTTCGGCGAAGGACTTTGTGGACAGCAGCTAGTGTCCAGAAAGTGCTTCGGCGAAGTATTAAGTGGACAGCTGCTAATGTCCAGAAAGTGCTTCGGCGAAGTATTAAGTGGACAGCTGCTAGTGTCCAGAAAGTGCTTCGGCGAAGTATTAAGTGGACAGCTGCTAGTGTCCAGAAAGTGGTTCGGCGAAGGACTTTGTGGACAGCAGCTAGTGTCCAGAAAGTGCTTCGGCGATGTATTAAGTGGACAGCTGCTAATGTCCAGAAAGTGCTTCGGCGAACTATTAAGTGGACAGCTGCTAGTGTCCAGAAAGTGCTTCGGCGAAGTATTAAGTGGACAGCTGTTAGTGTCCAGAAAGTGCTTCGGCGAAGTATTAAGTGGACAGCTGCTAGTGTCCAGAAAGTGGTTCGGCGAAGGACTTTGTGGACAGCAGCTAGTGTCCAGAAAGTGCTTCGGCGAAGTATTAAGTGGACAGCTGCTAGTGTCCAGAAAGTGGTTCGGCGAAGGACTTTGTGGACAGCTAGTGTCCAGAAAGTGCTTCGGCGAAGTATTAAGTGGACAGCTGCTAGTGTCCAGAAAGTGCTTCGGCGAAGTATTAAGTGGACAGCTGCTAGTGTCCAGAAAGTGGTTCGGCGAAGGACTTTGTGGACAGCAGCTAGTGTCCAGAAAGTGCTTCGGCGAAGTATTAAGTGGACAGCTGCTAGTGTCCAGAAAGTGCTTCGGCGAAGTATTAAGTGGACAGCTGCTAATGTCCAGAAAGTGCTTCGGCGAAGTATTAAGTGGACAGCTGCTAGTGTCCAGAAAGTGCTTCGGCGAAGGATTAAGTAGACAGCAGCTAGTGTCCAGAAAGTGCTTCGGCGAAGGACTTTGTGGACAGCTGCTAGTGTCCAGAAAGTGCTTCGGCGAAGGACTTTGTGGACAGCTGCTAGTGTCCAGAAAGTGCTTCGGCGAAGGACTTTGTGGACAGCTGCTAGTGTCCAGAAAGTGCTTCGACGAAGGATTAAGTAGACAGCAGCTAGTGTCCAGAAAGTGCTTCGGCGAAGGATTAAGCAGACAGCAGCTAGTGTCCAGAAAGTGCTTCGGCGAAGTATTAAGTGGACAGCTGCTAGTGTCCAGAAAGTGCTTCGGCGAAGGACTTTGTGGACAGCTGCTAGTGTCCAGAAAGTGCTTCGGCGAAGTATTAAGTGGACAGCTGCTAGTGTCCAGAAAGTGCTTCGGCGAAGTATTAAGTGGACAGCAGCTAGTGTCCAGAAAGTGCTTCGGCGAAGTATTAAGTGGACAGCTGCTAGTGTCCAGAAAGTGCTTCGGCTAAGGATTAAGTGGACAGCAGCTAATGTCCAGAAAGTGCTTCGGCGAAGGATTAAGTGGACAGATACTAGTGTCCAGAAAGTGCTTCGGCGAAGGATTAAGTGGACAGCAGCTAATGTCCAGAAAGTGCTTCGGCGAAGGATTAAGTGGACAGATACTAGTGTCCAGAAAGTGCTTCGGCGAAGGACTTTGTGGACAGCAGCTAGTGTCCAGAAAGTGCTTCGGCGAAGGACTTTGTGGACAGCAGCTAGTGTCCAGAAAGTGCTTCGGCGAAGAATTAAGTGGACAGCAGCTAGTGTCCAGAAAGCGCTTCGGCGAAGGACTTTGTGGACAGCAGCTAGTGTCCAGAAAGTACTCTCTCTACTACTCAATTGCCGTCTGAGTCCAAGGAAACCGCGATTAGCAAGCGTTATTCTGCGCTTAATCGCTGTATTGATGTTGTTTGTACTATTAACTTGAGAGCCAAGTTAGATGACGTCCTTAACCGCCTCGATATTGTAGCTGCCTATGGTGATGTTCCACAAGCATAAAGTTTTCAAGTACGATGTATATACGTACGTCTCAGTGAGTTCGTAACCAACATTGATGGAGCAGCGAGAGTTTTCCATCGTCAAACTGCACAAAAAAATACCAATTTTTATTATGCGGATGCTTTAGTTTTATTAGATACTGTATACTATCATTGCTCAATCAAGCAATTCACTCTTAATTTGGAACTCATTGAAAGAGTGAACGTTTGCAATAATAACATACAAACAAAACCAATTAGTTACACTGGGATCACGTTAAAAGCGCCCTTCATGCCACCGACGACTTTGTCATCCTTCGTAAATAATAGAGTTGTACTATAGCGTCCTTGGTCAAGCTTGGATCGAGCCACCAAATTATCGCTGCTGTCTACCGGCAAATAGTGAACAATGATGTTCTGTGGAGTATTGAAATTCATCAACCACCACCGCCATAAAAGTTCACTGGTAAACTAAATACTTACTGGATCCCTGTCGCATAGTGAGCTGTATTGAGGGGAATCGGTATGGTTTGCCCTTAATGGCCTTAGATATGGCCGATTAATTTTTGCCGAATAGTCACATGCACTCAAAATGCCCGATTCAACAACTCCGTATCCACGCTTTGTTATACTGTAAACCGCCTTCGGAAGTAAAGTGAATGTTAAAGAAATCAAAATCAGTGAATATCCGTATCACCAATCATACCTGAATTGAGCTATCCACCTGGGACCACGTTTTAGATTCCCCAGTGATGTAATGATAGGTCTTGTCTCCTTCTGTCAGCGTTGAAATTTGCTGGTCGGAGAAGTCAATTATTGTGTCTTCAGATTTTGGTTGGGGCTCAAAAAATTCAAAGTCAAAAATGCAGTTCTCGCCCTCCGCATCCTGGAATATTTGTGCTGCAACAATGTTGTATTCATGTACACGACAACTTACCGATGACACGCAGCTGCACATCCCACAGAGAACAATCAATGCGATCAGCCTAGACATGGTGACTGGTAACTGACTTGACGATGAGTGAGTCTACTATTTTTATAGGACCAATTCAAGGTCCAAGTAGCAAAACTACATGCTTCGACTCACTACAGTTTACTGAGTAATTGGGCATTTTTAATGATTCAAAATGATAGTAATTACGTATCAGATTTAATATATTTCAGAGATTTAGCAAGTTGTTAAAATTAACACGTGATCTCGGCAGGCCATTCAGAGCTTTCGAATTATGGCCTTATGTCATGGCATGTACTAGTGAACTAGGAGAAATCGCTCTTATGAAACGACGCTTGTTATATCGGGCAACGATAACCATGCCCAATGCAGAGGCACATACAATCTGGGTTATAGTTAGATAGAACATCCTTCCGCGGCATCATGAGGAATAAAGGCATTTATAGCCTGTAGCAATGAGGGTGGAGCGACATATCAAGAGTTGCATCAATATTTTTTTTTCGGATCAACTTTAGGACTTGGTTTTTAGTTTCTAAGCAGTTCCTGTCTGCCTCGTTATGGCAGACCTCGTAGGACGTCTGAAGCTCCGGATCGGGTGCAAGTTCTCATGACTTTCTCGTCCAAGGTACGAATAGAACCGAACCACACTGATCCATCTAAAACGATGACAAAGCTGAGGAGACCATTGAGAGTATTATATTTACATTGGTGTCTGCAGTAAAACACTAAAGTAGTTACAGTTTACTCTTCTAAGTCAAATTGTGATGGAATATCAAATTTGCTTAAGTTACAGGGAGATCGACTTATAGAGTGTTTTTTTTTTTTTTTTGCATAAATTGAGGAGAATACAAAAAATTCGAGTTAGGGAGAATCCACTGTATTAGGAATGCGTAGGAGTCCCTTACCCAGCCTATTCGCCGCGGTGCCAATGTGCATTTTAAAAAGATGATATTGGATTGCCCTCTGGATCAACTAAGGCGATCCTCCGGGCAGTAACCCCCAAGCTATTGCCGAAAAATGTTCACTGAAAGGAGCGCTGCTTATTCGTTGTGGTAGTTGGGAAATCTAAACGGCCATACTCACCGCTGTCGATTTGTTTAGGTGAACAATTCGATGTCGGATGCCCTTCAGCGTATCCGATGCGATTAATACGAGTAAAAAAACAGCTCCAACAACAGCCTCCGTGTAAGATTCTATTTCGTTCAAAAGACATTTCGTCGCTGAGAGATTTGGTGCCGTAAATGTCATTTCAATGTTTGTGGACAATCGCATTTTTACCACGAAAACCAACTGCTGGATTTTTTTTTATTTTTTGCTCTATTACTCAATTGCTTGTATGAGCCCAAAGAAGCAGCTATTGGCAAGAGTAATTCTGCGCTTGATCTCGGTACTGGTTTTGTTGTCCCCATTTACTCCAGAGCCTAGGTAGACGAAGGCCTTGACTACCTCAAAGTTTCTGCTGTCGTGATGACAGCATGTACTTTGTTTTGCCCTAGTTTATCGTTAGACCCATATTAGCCGCTTCCGCTTCAATGCCAGCAAACGCCTCATTGACGGCTCGCTGTGTTCGTCCAATCACGTCAATGTCGTCCGCGTAAGCAAGCAGTTGAATGGACTTTTGGAAGATCGTGCCTCTAGTATTGGCGTGTGAGTTTTGCACGAAATTCAGTGTCGAACTTTTAGAGAGTTTCTACGAAATTCGATCGGCAAAGTTAATAGTGGCCGATTGCGATTGTAGCTTTACAATGTCAGGCTGAGGTCATACTTGCTGTCGTCATCTTTCTCTTTCTTCTTGGCCTGTGCGAGTTATAGTATTACCCTAGCCCCAATGTGACGATAATAAAAGGAGACCAAGCATAAAGGATGTTTTTTTAACTATTATCTTTTTGGCAACACTTGGCAACACACAGCTGGCTCACATTTCGTGATTTGTTTCACAGTCAAACATCTTCAGTTTGGTCTATAATTTAATGAATCGTCTTACAAACGAACAACGCTTGCTTTTATTATCAAAATGCGTGCTCTGTTAAGAAAGTTCAACGCGCGCTTCTTCCGAAAAATTGTGTTCAGCGACGAAGCTCATTCTTGGCTCAATGGGTACGTAAATAAGCAGAATTGTCGATTTTGGAGTGCATATCAGTCAGAAGCATTGCAAGAGCTACCAATGTGTCCAGAAAAAGTCACAGTTCGGTGCGGTTTATGGGCTGGTGGCATCATTGGACCGTACTTCTTCAAAGCTGTTGCGAATCGTAACGTAACTGTGAATGGTGTGCGCTACCGTGAGATGATAACCAAATTTTTTTTGCCCAAAATGCAAGAACTTGACTTGCATGGCATGTGGTTTCAACAAGAGGGTGCCACATGCCACGCAGCACGCTCAACAATGGACTTATTGAGAGACGAGTTCGGTGAACATCTTGCTTCGGCGAAGGACTTTGTGGACAGGAGCTAGTGTCCAGAAATTGCTTCGGCGAAGTATTAAGTGGACAGCTGCTAGTGTCCAGAAAGTGCTTCGGCGAAGGATTAAGTGGACAGCTGCTAGTGTCCAGAATGTGCTTCGGCGAAGGATTAAGTGAACAGCAGCTAGTGTCCATAAAGTGCTTCGGCGAAGTGTTAAGTGGACAGCAGCTAGTGTCCAGAAAGTGCTTCGGCGAAGTGTTAAGTGGACAGCTGCTAGTGTCCAGAAACTGCTTCGGCGAAGGATTAAGTGGGCAGCAGCAAGTGCTTCGTCCAAGGACTTTGTGGGCAGCAGCAAGTGTCCAGAAAGTGCTTCGGCGAAGTATTAAGTGGACAGCTGCTAGTGTCCAGAAAGTGCTTCGGCGAAGGACTTTGTGGACAGCAGCTAGTGTCCAGAAAGTGCTTCGGCGAAGGATTAAGTGGACAGCTGCTAGTGTCCAGAATGTGCTTCGGCGAAGGATTAAGTGAACAGCAGCTAGTGTCCATAAAGTGCTTCGGCGAAGGACTTTGTGGACAGCAGCTAATGTCCAGAAACTGCTTCGGCGAAGGATTAAGTGGGCAGCAGCAAGTGTCCAGAAAGTGCTTCGTCCAAGGACTTTGTGGGCAGCAGCAAGTGTCCAGAAAGTGCTTCGGCGAAGTATTAAGTGGACAGCTGCTAGTGTCCAGAAAGTGCTTCGGCGA
Organism: Eristalis arbustorum; assembly: GCA_916610145.1. NCBI lineage: Eukaryota > Metazoa > Arthropoda > Insecta > Diptera > Syrphidae > Eristalis > Eristalis arbustorum. The sequence goes on along the minus strand of OU744317.1, from coordinate 44,422,561 downwards.
AGGACTTTGTGGACAGCAGCTAGTGTCCAGAAATTGCTTCGGCGAAGTATTAAGTGGACAGCAGCAAGTGTCCAGAAAGTGCTTCGTCGAAGGACTTTGTGGACAGCAGCAAGTGTCCAGAAACTGCTTCGGCGAAGGATTAAGTGGGCAGCAGCAAGTGTCTAGAAAGTGCTTCGTCCAAGGACTTTGTGGGCAGCAGCAAGTGTCCAGAAAGTGCTTCGTCGAAGGACTTTGTGGACAGCAGCAAGTGTCCAGAAAGTGCTTCGGCGAAGGACTTTGTGGACAGCTGCTAGTGTCCAGAAAGTGCTTCGGCGAAGGACTTTGTGGACAGCAGCTAGTGTCCAGAAATTGCTTCGGCGAAGTATTAAGTGGACAGCTGCTAGTGTCCAGAAAGTGCTTCGGCGAAGGACTTTGTGGACAGCAACTAGTGTCCAGAAATTGCTTCGGCGAAGTATTAAGTGGACAGCTGCTAGTGTCCAGAAAGTGCTTCGGCGAAGTGTTAAGTGGACAGCAGCTAGTGTCCAGAAAGTGCTTCGGCGAAGTGTTAAGTGGACAGCTGCTAGTGTCCAGAAAGTGCTTCGGCGAAGAACTTTGTGGACAGCAGCTAGTGTCCAGAAATTGCTTCGGCGAAGTATTAAGTGGACAGCAGCTAGTGTCCATAAAGTGCTTCGGCGAAGGATTAAGTGGACAGCAGCAAGTGTCCAGAAAGTGCTTCGGCGAAGGACTTTGTGGACAGCTGCTAGTGTCCAGAAACTGCTTCGGCGAAGGATTAAGTGAACAGCAGCTAGTGTCCATAAAGTGCTTCGGCGAAGGATTAAGTGGACAGCAGCAAGTGTCCAGAAAGTGCTTCGGCGAAGGACTTTGTGGACAGCAGCTAGTGTCCAGAAAGTGCTTCGGCGAAGGACTTTGTGGACAGCAGCTAGTGTCCAGAAATTGCTTCGGCGAAGGATTAAGTGGGCAGCAGCAAGTGTCCAGAAAGTGCTTCGTCGAAGGACTTTGTGGACAGCTGCTAGTGTCTAGAAAGTGCTTCGGCGAAGGATTAAGTGGACAGCAGCAAGTGTCCAGAAAGTGCTTCGGCGAAGAACTTTGTGGACAGCAGCTAGTGTCCAGAAATTGCTTCGGCGAAGTATTAAGTGGACAGCAGCTAGTGTCCAGAAAGTGCTTCGGCGAAGGACTTTGTGGACAGCAGCTAGTGTCCAGAAATTGCTTCGGCGAAGTATTAAGTGGACAGCTGCTAGTGTCCAGAAAGTGCTTCGGCGAAGTGTTAAGTGGACAGCTGCTAGTGTCCAGAAAGTGCTTCGGCGAAGGATTAAGTGGACAGCTGCTAGTGTCCAGAAAGTGCTTCGGCGAAGGATTAAGTGGACAGCTGCTAGTGTCCAGAAAGTGCTTCGGCGAAGGACTTTGTGGACAGCAGCTAGTGTCCAGAAATTGCTTCGGCGAAGTATTAAGTGGACAGCTGCTAGTGTCCAGAAAGTGCTTCGGCGAAGGACTTTGTGGACAGCAGCTAGTGTCCAGAAATTGCTTCGGCGAAGTATTAAGTGGACAGCTGCTAGTGTCCAGAAAGTGCTTCGGCGAAGTGTTAAGTGGACAGCTGCTAGTGTCCAGAAACTGCTTCGCCGAAGGATTAAGTGGACAGCTGCTAGTGTCCAGAAAGTGCTTCGGCGAAGGATTAAGTGAACAGCAGCTAGTGTCCATAAAGTGCTTCGGCGAAGGATTAAGTGGACAGCAGCAAGTGTCCAGAAAGTGCTTCGGCGAAGGACTTTGTGGACAGCTGCTAGTGTCCAGAAACTGCTTCGGCGAAGGATTAAGTGAACAGCAGCTAGTGTCCAGAAAGTGCTTCGTCGAAGGACTTTGTGGACAGCTGCTAGTGTCTAGAAAGTGCTTCGGCGAAGGATTAAGTGGACAGCAGCAAGTGTCCAGAAAGTGCTTCGGCGAAGAACTTTGTGGACAGCAGCTAGTGTCCAGAAATTGCTTCGGCGAAGTATTAAGTGGACAGCAGCTAGTGTCCAGAAAGTGCTTCGGCGAAGGACTTTGTGGACAGCAGCTAGTGTCCAGAAATTGCTTCGGCGAAGTATTAAGTGGACAGCTGCTAGTGTCCAGAAAGTGCTTCGGCGAAGTGTTAAGTGGACAGCTGCTAGTGTCCAGAAACTGCTTCGCCGAAGGATTAAGTGGACAGCTGCTAGTGTCCAGAAAGTGCTTCGGCGAAGGATTAAGTGGACAGCTGCTAGTGTCCAGAAAGTGCTTCGGCGAAGGACTTTGTGGACAGCAGCTAGTGTCCAGAAATTGCTTCGGCGAAGTATTAAGTGGACAGCTGCTAGTGTCCAGAAAGTGCTTCGGCGAAGGACTTTGTGGACAGCAGCTAGTGTCCAGAAATTGCTTCGGCGAAGTATTAAGTGGACAGCTGCTAGTGTCCAGAAAGTGCTTCGGCGAAGTGTTAAGTGGACAGCTGCTAGTGTCCAGAAACTGCTTCGCCGAAGGATTAAGTGGACAGCTGCTAGTGTCCAGAAAGTGCTTCGGCGAAGGATTAAGTGGACAGCTGCTAGTGTCCAGAAAGTGCTTCGGCAAAGTGTTAAGTGGACAGCAGCTAGCGCCCAGAAACTGCTTCGGCGAAGGATTAAGTGGACAGCTGCTAGTGTCCAGAAAGTGCTTCGGCGAAGGATTAAGTGGACAGCTGCTAGTGTCCAGAAAGTGCTTTGGCGAAGTGTTAAGTGGACAGCTGCTAGTGTCCAGAAACTGCTTCGGCGAAGGATTAAGTGGACAGCTGCTAGTGTCCAGAAAGTGCTTCGGCGAAGGATTAAGTGGACAGCTGCTAGTGTCCAGAAAGTGCTTCGGCGAAGGATTAAGTGAACAGCAGCTAGTGTCCATAAAGTGCTTCGGCGAAGTGTTAAGTGGACAGCTGCTAGTGTCCAGAAAGTGCTTCGGCGAAGGATTAAGTGGACAGCTGCTAGTGTCCAGAAAGTGCTTCGGCAAAGTGTTAAGTGTACAGCAGCTAGTGTCCAGAAAGTGCTTTGGCGAAGTGTTAAGTGGACAGCTGCTAGTGTCCAGAAACTGCTTCGGCGAAGGATTAAGTGGACAGCTGCTAGTGTCCAGAAAGTGCTTCGGCGAAGGATTAAGTGGACAGCTGCTAGTGTCCAGAAAGTGCTTTGGCGAAGTGTTAAGTGGACAGCTGCTAGTGTCCAGAAAGTGCTTCGGCGAAGTATTAAGTGGACAGCTGCTAGTGTCCAGAAAGTGCTTCGGCGAAGGACTTTGTGGACAGCAGCTACTGTCCAGAAATTGCTTCGGCGAAGTATTAAGTGGACAGCTGCTAGTGTCCAGAAAGTGCTTCGGCGAAGGACTTTGTGGACAGCAGCTAGTGTCCAGAAATTGCTTCGGCGAAGTATTAAGTGGAAAGCTGCTAGTGTCCAGAAAGTGCTTCGGCGAAGTGTTAAGTGGACAGCTGCTAGTGTCCAGAAACTGCTTCGGCGAAGGATTAAGTGGACAGCTGCTAGTGTCCAGAAAGTGCTTCGGCGAAGGATTAAGTGGACAGCTGCTAGTGTCCAGAAAGTGCTTCGGCGAAGTGTTAAGTGGACAGCTGCTAGTGTGCTTCGGCGAAGGATTAAGTGGACAGCTGCTAGTGTCCAGAAAGTGCTTCGGCGAAGGATTAAGTGGACAGCTGCTAGTGTCCAGAAAGTGCTTCGGCGAAGTATTAAGTGGACAGCTGCTAGTGTTCAGAAACTGCTTCGGCGAAGGATTAAGTGGACAGCTGCTAGTGTCCAGAAAGTGCTTCGGCGAAGGATTAAGTGGACAGCTGCTAGTGTCCAGAAAGTGCTTCGGCGAAGGACTTTGTGGACAGCAGCTAGTGTCCAGAAATTGCTTCGGCGAAGTATTAAGTGGACAGCTGCTAGTGTCCAGAAAGTGCTTCGGCGAAGTGTTAAGTGGACAGCTGCTAGTGTCCAGAAACTGCTTCGGCGAAGGATTAAGTGGACAGCTGCTAGTGTCCAGAAAGTGCTTCGGCGAAGGATTAAGTGGACAGCTGCTAGTGTCCAGAAAGTGCTTCGGCGAAGGACTTTGTGGACAGCAGCTAGTGTCCAGAAATTGCTTCGGCGAAGTATTAAGTGGACAGCTGCTAGTGTCCAGAAAGTGCTTCGGCGAAGGACTTTGTGGACAGCAGCTAGTGTCCAGAAATTGCTTCGGCGAAGTATTAAGTGGACAGCTGCTAGTGTCCAGAAAGTGCTTCGGCGAAGTGTTAAGTGGAGAGCTGCTAGTGTCCAGAAACTGCTTCGGCGAAGGATTAAGTGGACAGCTGCTAGTGTCCAGAAAGTGCTTCGGCGAAGTGTTAAGTGGACAGCAGCTAGTGTCCAGAAAGTGCTTTGGCGAAGTGTTAAGTGGACAGCTGCTAGTGTCCAGAAACTGCTTCGGCGAAGGATTAAGTGGACAGCTGCTAGTGTCCAGAAAGTGCTTCGGCGAAGGATTAAGTGGACAGCTGCTAGTGTCCAGAAAGTGCTTCGGCGAAGGATTAAGTGAACAGCAGCTAGTGTCCATAAAGTGCTTCGGCGAAGGATTAAGTGGACAGCAGCAAGTGTCCAGAAAGTGCTTCGGCGAAGGACTTTGTGGACAGCAGCTAGTGTCCAGAAATTGCTTCGGCGAAGTATTAAGTGGACAGCTGCTAGTGTCCAGAAAGTGCTTCGGCGAAGGACTTTGTGGACAGCAGCTAGTGTCCAGAAATTGCTTCAGCGAAGGACTTTGTGGACAGCAGCTAGTGTCCAGAAAGTGCTTCGGCGAAGGACTTTGTGGACAGCTGGTAGTGTCTAGAAAGTGCTTCGGCGAAGGATTAAGTGGACAGCTGCTAGTGTCCAGAAAGTGCTTCGGCGAAGGACTTTGTGGACAGCTGGTAGTGTCTAGAAAGTGCTGCGGCGAAGGATAAAGTGGACAGCAGCTAGTGTCCAGAAAGTGCTTCGGCGAAGGACTTTGTGGACAGCAGCTTGTGTCCAGAAAGTGCTTCGGCGAAGGATTAAGTGGAGAGCTGCTAGTATCCAGAAAGTGCTTCGGCGAAGGATTAAGTGGAGAGCTGCTAGTGTCCAGAAAGTGCTTCGGCGAAGGACTTTGTGGACAGCTGCTAACGTCCAGAAAGTGCTTCGGCGAAGTATTAAGTGGACAGCAGCTAGTATCCAGAAAGTGCTTCGGCGAAGGATTAAGTGGAGAGCTGCTAGTGTCCAGAAAGTGCTTCGCCGAAGGACTTTGAATACAGCAGCTAGTGTCCAGAAAGTGCTTCGGCGAAGGATTTATTGTGCACTTGCTCTAAATTTGGGACTATAGCTCCCTAGGAAACATCTGATACAATTCCAAACCAAAAGCTTATAATTCGACCTTGGACACACCAGCTTTTGTATTGTATGCTTAGACTACAAGATAAGACGTTACTTCGACCTCAACAGCACGTACAGCACCAGTGGTTGCTTCCGCAGTCAGACCCAAGTTCACCTTCTCAAGCCATTACATTGGCCTTGTAAAATTAGACGCCGAGTAAACAGCAGCCTGCCAGCACGACAACTCTCACGGGATTGGGTGTTGGCGGTGCCATGTCCCATGTGCACGTACCCGTGAACGTGTATTACTTAACCTCATCCAAAAGAGGACTGTTTACAAATCAAGAGAGCTTACGCCTAGATAAAAATGTTTACTTCACAATCGTAAGCCTGCCGCTTGTATTTTATGTGTGCGAGCTGACACACTGACAATAAATTTTAAACATTATCGCCGTCAACAGGCCCGCGAGACAGAAGTGCCACCTTAAAATAGTCGCGCTCTGCTATCTCCTTACACGCCGAGTATTTCTATAATTCAAATATTTGCGCGGCAAACTGATGTGGATTCGGTTCTATTTGTCATTATCCATTATCCGTTATCCAATTTTTCAGCGTTAACCTGCATCACTTGCGTATTTATTGCGGGCAAAGAATACAAGAGATTTTCGGCCGAGATGCAAATATTTGCGCAGAATGACAGCGGTTGTGTTGTGCGCTCGTTTGGTTTTAACAGGTTTTGTCTGTCATGTTAACAGCTTTTGATTTCAACTCATTCGGTTTGACGCCTTAATTCCAGACGGGGGGTGGGCGAGTGGTTGGTTAACTGCTCTGGCTCACAAACGCAACTGTCAACGCATGTGACACTGCGTGATGCGCGTGTAAATATCGGTGTCGAAAAACTTTTCACCGACTCTCTTTGACTTGATTTTTCGTTGCTTTTGTTGTTTTCATCTCGCACTCCATGACATTTCATGCTGATGACAGCTTACTTTGACAGTGGCAACAGTTATATTTTATGAGTTCGTAGGTGTTGATACGCTGCGTTCGCAAAAATTAACGCACACACACTTCGTGCCTGTTTCTGTGTGCATGCGGATTAGAGTTGACGTCTCCTATTGGACACGCGCCTTGACTCACTTTACTTATCTTCTGTCGATTCGTTGTTGCATCCCCGGTGACTGACTGAACGGTGTATTACATGATTTGATGAAGATGATTTTGGGAGGTGATTCGCTGATGAAAGTAAACGTGTTTGTCTGCTTTTTTAGAAGTTTTGTGGGAATGAGGTGTATGGAGGCTTCTTGGGGGGAAAAGAATAAATCAGCTGATGGATAAAACTAGTGGACGTGATGTACAGCCATCAGCAATGAGCAGCTAAGACCGAACACTCCGGAGGATTCCTAGATAGCTCCAGCACGCCGTCCGCGAATGAGCTAGTCTTTAAATCAGGCGCCCAGCCAAGCTGATCATCTTCGCGGTTAGTATGAGAACTTCATCGAGCCCATCAGATGGAACGGATTCGGTAGCAAGAGAAGGAGCGGATGGTTCGGTCTTAGCTTCACATTTTCTCATAGAGAATGTATTCCTAGGAGTCATCGACCTTTACTATGCCTACGCTCCAAGTTATGGTGCAGAGCCCCGAGGTGATGATGACATGGTAACAACCACATGCCTTCTACAAACCACATCTGCTTGTCATTCTAAAGTTGAGAGGGAGAATGCAGGCAATTATTCTTCGACTACACGGGCTCAGCCACAACCACCGAGTGAACATCAACGCTTCATTCCCCAGCTTCCGGGCTTAAGAGCAAGAAGAAGACCGAACATCCAGTTTCAGTTATCAGTGACTAAGACGTAGCCGTGGTGGCCCGTGGCGTTGTGGGTATGTGCGTCGACCCCAACCTCGACGTCGTAGGTTCGATTTCAGCTCTGAGCGACAAAAATAATTTTCACGACCCCACCTCTTTCGAGTCACTGACAATGCGCAAAGAGTATTTCCCGTCTAGAAAAAGCTTCTCAAACTTGGCCGTTCGGAGTCGGCATAAAACTGTAGGTCCCTTCCGCACGTGTGAGAACAATAGCACGCACAACACGAGTGGTTGCTGAGAAGCTAGGCCCTGGCCCTCTTGGGCTGTAGCGCCCTATCTTATTAAGACGTAGAGACATATTTTGACAAGAAACATCGTTGGTCGCTGGAATGAGAAGATCTTTGGTTGATCGCCTTCGAAGTTTTAGGTCTATAACTTGATTCGTGCAGAGAGAGTGAGTCAGAGCAGAATATCCAACAAATTAGCTTGATTCATTCTTAGCTGTCAAGCCCGCTCAGTTCTTTTGAGATGGGATCCACAAATTGCCAGAAAGATGGGAAAAAAGTCATAGTTTCAGATAGGCAATATTTTGAATAATACCCTTGAACATGTTTTTCTTAAATAGACGTTCAAAAAACGGCACGAATTAAGATATAGATCCACAGTTCGAGAATTCTTGAAGAATTCACTATCGTTCTCCGAAGTTGTTCGCTATGTTCTGCTTCGTGTTTTGATCTCTATTTTGTGAAAAAAGTCAATATTGCAAATTGACAGACCTTTATTTCTCGTTCTCGCGAGAATATTCATAACAGAGACAGGCTTCCACGAAATTCCAACTAGATGAGTTGTCAAATTTTCAAAGGCAGCATTATCCCGGGTGGAATCTGAGTATCGTTTGGCCGATCCACATAAAAGGAGACCCCTTTGACTGCACCAACTATCGACGGATTGGTCTCCTTAACATCGCGTATAATATCTTTTCTACCGAAGCCATTCATTTACAATCTGATAACTTCGTATCAATGTGGCTGCAGTCCAGGAAAGTCCACAATAGACCAAATCTTCATACTTCGGCAGATCCTGGAAAAAAAACCCAAGAAGTGCACATCGACTCCTACGACAGCTGCGCCATATAAAGCGCATGGACAACTCAGCTCCGAAGAACGCAACAAGGACGTCAGCGCTTGAGGTGGAGCACCCAAGTGGAGAAGGAACTCAACCAATTTGGTGTGCGAAACTGGAGACACCTAGTTAGACATTTAAATCTTTGGACCAATTTACGATGCTGGATCAGATGCCTTCAGTAGGAATCTCAAGTTCCAAATTTAGAAATAAGCCTATATTTGTATCAATACCTTTCACGTCGGAGAGTCGCAAATGCCCGTAGCCTTAATAGACAAGATAAACTCCCAGAAATGCAGGTATTTCTCCACTTCTTCGCGCGACTTTGGGTTTTAAACCACAGCCACCACGATGCTCCAACTTGGGGGCTCCAACCTATGCGGGTCTCACGGGCGGAAGCCTGATCTCCCGTGGCACCAGGGTATAGCCTCTAGTCAAGCAACCAGTAGGATTCCATAACATCCCGGGACTGGCCGCCATTGTTATAAAGCCAGGACTTATTGTGCGGTATCTTTAATAAGATAAGGCACTTACCGATTATTCCTTTGTTGGCGAGCTTGAAAACATCATTTTGACAAGCAACGGAATAGGTTATTTCCTAAACCATTAGGATTTTAGTCGCCTTTTACGACAGGCATGCCTCACCTCTGGTATATTCCACGACCCCTACCCGAAGGGGGAACATTTAGTACAATAAGATCGCAACATGTCTTTGAAATACATAGCTGACAATGAATCCAGAGACAATGTTTGGTGCATTTTATGGCCAGACAATTATTCCGTTCCGTATTATTGCAGAGACAAGATTGGCGTCAATAGCAATCAATGGGTAAGGAGCTCCACCGCTCGGGTAGTTCCAGAAAAACAACGGCGGCGCAACATTGCGCACATCGATGGACCAATTGAAAAGTGAGCAAATTAGACATCTCTCTCGTTTTGAACCAGATGATTGGCGAAACCTTAACAATACATGAATCTAATCCAGATACTCCGCATTTCGAGGAGCATTCAAATAAAATGTGTACAGCTCGTGCTCTTAACTTGAACTGGGAACCATTGAGAAAAGTCATCTCTGCTCCAAACGACTCGCATTTCCAATGACCATCAACAAAGCACAAGGACAATCTCTCCAAGTTCGTGAGGAGGATTAGGAGAATCCTTGTTTCTCATATGAGCAACTGCATGTTGCCTGCTGTATGGGCCATGGAAGAACATACATTCTTGGCGTACTGAAGAATATTGTGTCATCACAAAGTCGGTTCGAGTAGGATCACAATTACTTTGCTTAAGCTGAGCAAATTTGTGTACATCACAGTAGCCTGTAATAAACTACACGCTTACTCTTGTCAAAAAGTAATTTTCAATAGTTCGGGAACTAGTTTAAGAAAACAAATAATGATGAAATTATTTTCCGTCCACCATGGCCAAGCATCACGTGTGATTATTTGAAAAAACAAATAGGATCTGAAATACTTTAGTTGGCCTCCAAATATAAGAGTTTCACCAACAACCGGAGCACGCAAACAGCTCGATGTTTCTAAAATACGAAAATGGGCGTAAATTGATGGAAGTTTAATGGAACCATTTCCAGGTAGTTTTTTCACTACAGTTATGTAATTTTGTTGTTGTAAATCACGCCCACATTGTGTATATTTTTCTTCCTGAGTCTGTAGTGAGGAATGATGTTGGAACTAGAATCACAGCAGAAACAAATTATTTTAGAGAAAGCTGACTACTACTCCCCTTTTTTAACATTTCATCACGGCCCAATCCGAGAATAGTTGTGAATGGTGCTCCCTATAAATGCATATGTAAGTACAAATTTATACACGCCAGGGAAAATATGAAGAACAATACTTACTTACTTGAGGTGGCGCTACAGTCTGGGGTGGACCTGGGCCTCAACCAACAAGCGTCTCCAGCCAGCTCGATCTTTAGCTAGCTGGCTCCAGTTTCGCATGCATAATTGGTTAAGGTTCCTTTCCACTTGAAAGGAACCTCCACTTCCACTAAGTCGCGATCTTCCTCTACTGTGCCGCCCCTCGGGGGTGAATTCGAAGACTTCGGACCGGAGCATTGGTTTTCATCCGCTCTTCATGACCTAGCCATCTCAATCGTTGGATCTTCACTCTTCTGGCTAAGTCGATGTCGCTGAACAGCCCGCATAATTCTTCGTTATATCTCCTCCTCCACTCCACATCTAGGCAGACGGGACCGAAAATCACACGAAGAATTTTCCTCTCGAAGCAACCACCAAACCAACAAGGCTCTAGCTATTGATCTGTCTTCCAGATTGAGGCAGCTGTATACAGGGCTTCGTTTGACAGTTTCCTTCTTTGGGAGCTGAGTGATATTAGTGTATGCCCTGGTACCCATCAATCAGCATGGGTTTGCCAAGGATATTTTACTGACGTTCTGTCGAACTGCAACGAAAGCTAAACCTTTCTCATAATCACCAAGTGGTTCCAAGATTTGGAACAGTGGATCACTTTGGTCTACGGGGACATTTTTTTTTTTTGACAGTCAGGCATTAACTTGTCTGATCCACACAGTCCATTCAGTACTTCATGAGGACTGATGGGCAGGCCAGGCAGCTGGTTCACTGAAAGGAAAACCAACTGTTCGCGAGAATGAGTCGAGACCTCTTAAAATGCAAGCATATACCAGGAAAGCAAGCACAGGGAACGATTTTGTCAGGACAACTAGACAGTGGTTTTTGTGACAGTCTGGAACTTCTTCTGATCGACCCAAAACGTTCTGCCCATATGGAAGTGTTTTGGAAGTGTATCCCTGCTCAATGTTGTCCACACGTGAAGAAAAAAAATCCATTGACCGTAGCTTGTATGTCAACACGAGCTTTTACGTCAACATCTGACAATAAGGCAACATTTGCTACCACGGTAACCGGCTGAGATTAAACTTTAAGCTATTCGCTTAGTATTATTGCCTCGTGTCCTTTCGCTGCGTCGTTTTTGCAAGTACTTAGTGGGTTAGTTGGGGCCGTTTTAAGTGGTAAACTAAGCGTGAGTCACGGTGCAGTGAAATAAGGCCGAACGAAAAAAATTCACTTTGGGAAAGCTCACTTTAGAAAGGAGAAATAACGCCCAACCTTGCTTGTGAAATAAGATCGAATTCAGAGAGGAGGCGATTGAATTTGGAAAGCCAACCGTACTTGTTAAAAAAACGAATGAGCCTTTGTGTGCGCAAAACTGAAAACAGTCGTCAGAATCGGTGCTGTGAACCATATGAAGGGTCACACAGTCTGGTGTGCTCGCTTATATTGTGATCATGACCTTAACCCTCTTTTCGGCAAAGTTTAACCGCTTCCGCGATCGTAGATCAGGTAAGGGTATCTAGACGGCTGTCTGGTGGGTGCCTATAGCAAAATTAATTGTATCTATATTAACTACTTAACGGTAATGATTTTCTTACGAGCATTTAAAAAAAGAAACCCAAAAAAGTTGACAAAAACATCAGGACTCTAGCTCTTATCATTTAAGAGTCTGTAAAGGACAAACAGACAAACATTGGTTATTATTTATGGAGATATAGATTTGTAGTCCTCAGGTCCATTGTGCCCTTACTTGAGTATCGTTTACTACCGTGAGACTGGCTTTAGTCCTACCGCCAACCTTACTTACTTAAGGTGGCGCTACAGTCTGGGGTGGACCTGGGCCTCAACCAAAAAGCGTCTCCAGTCAGCTCGATCTTTAGCTAGCTGTCTCCAGCTTCGCACGCATAGTTGGTTGAGGTCCCTTTCCACTTGCGTTCTCCACCTGAGTCGCGGTCTTCCTCTACTGCGCCGTCCCTCGGGAATGGGTTCGAAGACTTTTCGGGCCGGAGCATTGGTTTCCATCCGCTCTACATGACCTAGCCATCTCAATCGTTAGATCTTCACTTTTCCGGCTAAGTCGATATCGCTGAACAGCATGTATAGTTAGTCGTTATATCTTCTCTTCCACATACCATCTATGCAGACGGGACCGAAAATCTCCGCTTTTGACAAAGTCCATGCCTCCGCGCCGTATAGCCGGACTGGGACGATTAAGGTCTTGTAGAGCGCTACCTTCATTGTTCGAGAGAGGGCTTTGTTTACCAATTGCTTTCTTAGCCCAAATAGGCAGCGATTGGCAATTCTTCGTTTGATTTCAGCGCTGGTGTCGTTGTCTGAATTGATAGCGGTTCCTAGGCAGACAAGGTTTTTGACTACCTCAAGATTATACCTGTCTGCTGTGACGTTCTGACCGAGACGTCGGTGTTAGGTTTCCTTTCTCGTTGACAGCATATACTTGGTCTTTCCCTCGTTTACCGCTAAACTTACGTTCGCGGCCTCCGTTGCAATACCCACAAAAGCGGCGTTGACATCACGCTGCGTTCTTCCGATAATGTCAATATTGTCGGCATATGCGAGTAGTTGGACGGACTTTTGAAAGATTGTTCCTCTGGTGTTAGCGTTCGAGCACAATTCTTTCAAGAACGATGTTGAAAAAGTCGCATGACAGCGCGTCGTCTTGTCTGAATCCTTTTTTGACATCAAAGGTCTCGGTTAGGTCTTTACCGACCTTGATGGAGCAGCGTGCATTCTCCATCGTCATCCTACACAAACGGACGATTTTGGTAGGAATGCCAAAAGTAGACACTGCTCTGTATAGCTTGTCTCTATAGATGCTATCATACGCCGCCTTAAAATCGATGAACAGGTGGTGGGTATCGATTTGGTGCTCCTGGGTTTTCTCCAAAATCCGCCGAAGTGTGAATATTTGGTCGATGGTGGATTTTCCTGGCCTAAAGCCACACTGATATGGACCGACCAGGTTGTTGGCGAATGGCTTTAGGCGTTCACACAGTACGCATATATGATTTTGTATGCGATACTTAGGAGACTGATGCAACTGTAGTTGGCGCAGTTCAAAGGATCTCCTTTTTATGGATCTGACAAACAATGCTGAGGTTCCACTCATCGGGCATGTTTTCCTCCGACCATATTTTACAGATGAGTTGGTGCATGATCCTTACCATACCATCGCCTGCGGCTTTAAAAAGCTCGGTGGGTGGGCCTTCAGCTCCAGTAGCCTTGTTGGATTTCAGTTTAGATATGGCAATGCTCATTTCGTCCGGGTCGGGTGGACGGAATTGTTGATCTTCATCGTCCCTTTCATTGGGGCTGAATGCTTCGTTCTGCCTAACAGCGGGATTTGGTTCTTTATCGCCGGTATACAGTCTGCAGAAATGGTTTCTCCATATCCTCAGCATCGACTGTGACTCTACTACGATGTTCCCTTGATCATCCTTACAGGCTTCGGTTCGGACTATAACCTTGACTGGTTGACTTTACCCTTTGGTAAAACTTCCTTACCTCATTCCTGCAGTAATATCCCTCTATTTTGCCGATCGCGCGCTTCTCATGCTCCTTCTTTTTTTTCCTGAGAAGCCGGTGTTCGTCTCTCCTCATCTGCTCGTAGAGCTGCCGAGCGGCTTTGTATGCTTCTTGCTTGCCTGCCGACACTCGTTGTCAAACCAGGGGTTTCGTTCTGATGGCGGAATGAAACCCAGCACATCAGAGGCGGCATCTCTGATGGCTTTTTGGCAATGCTGCCACTGGTCTTAAATACTTGATGTTGGCGGCGTAGGATTTCTTAAGAGGTTAAAGGAGACACGATCGGAAAAGGATTTGGCAATCTCTTGTGATTGTACCCGGCCGACGTTAAACTTCCTCACAGTACTTCTTTGCCTTGGCGGTATTCAGGATATCCGCAACCTTACCTTGGCTGCCACAAGTTGGTGGTCCGAGTCAATGTTGGCACCTCGAAACGTTCGGACATCTATAGTACTGGAGGAGTGCCTTGCGTCGATCGCAATATGATCAATCTGATTGACGATTGATTGATCAGGAGATCGCCATGTTCCTTTGTGAATATCGAGATGTGGGAATCTCGTACTGGCTACTACAACATTTCGCCGCGCAGCAAAGTCGATCAGCCTGTAGGCTGTGCTTTCCGACCGCACTACCAAATATGTTCTCTCTTCCTAGCTTTGCGTTAAGATCGCCAAGGACAATTTTAATGTCGTAGCTAGGGCATTGCTCGTACGTTTTGTCCAGGAGCTCATAGGTGTCGTCATCTTTCTCCTCTGTGGGGGCATGTGCGCATATAAGGCTTATGTTGGCAAATTTAGCCTGGATGTGAATTGTCATGAGGCTCTCGTTCACGGACCTGAACGATAAGACCTCTTGGTTATGTCTGCCTCTAACGACAAATCCACATCCAAATAGGCGCTGTTTTTGTTGTTTGTAGCAATCAATATAAAATAATCACAGTTTTTCATCCTTCTTTTGCCCGGTCCATCCCATTGCACTTCTTGGATGGCGGTTATATCTGCTTTGCAGCAGTCTAGGGCTTTCGCAAATTGTTCGGCTGCACGTGGCCTATAAAGGGACCTTACATGCCACGTACATATCCGAAGGTCGTTGTCCGTATATCGTTTGCAGGGATCGGCATCAGTAAAATCATCCATTTCCGAGGCTTGTTGTTGCTTCGTAACTATAGTTTCTTGTGTGGCCGGGCAGTTAGCCCGACGGCACAACCCTCAACCTGGAGGGCCAGTTCTTTTTTGGTAACCCCTACGACAAGAGGTCGCACTTATAAGTTTGGCAGGTTGAGCTCGGGTGAACTGCAACCAGTACCCGATGGCTACCACTTGAAGGTAAAATAAGCACAATTGGTGTGTAGAAAGAGTTGCAACACTGGTCATCGCCAGATTGACGACCTATTTCCTACCCAATTCCCACAGCACTTAGCCATCAAGTTAGTTCAAATATTCTAAAATAAAGTAAATAACAATTGAATCAGAAAAAATTGACAGAAAACAGAAGGGGTCCATAGGGAGGCTTTGCGGACCGATAAGGTTGTTCATATGACGGATTCAACAGTAGGGTCGAACTTCGATTGCGGATGCGAGCTACTCCGACATGATTCTGTTCGTAAACGTCGAAAGTATGCCTTGCAGTTGTATGCTTTTGACGTTTCAACTGCTTTGTTGCTCTTGCTTTGCAAATCGTTCATTCCATAGATCCTGAGGTGGTTTCCGAATAGACCCAGAGTGAACTGTACGTCAAAAAGGCGAAGGTCACAGAAATATAAGCCCTGGATCCGACGGGTGGCACTACTGTTGATAATTCCATATCAATTTGTCTACACTCTGACCAATTTGCATAGATCATAGAGTCAAAAACATGATCATACATATGTTGTGCCTAGCATTGGGGGACACTCACAAATCGAATTAATTCTCTCACTTAGTTTGATTTTTCACACATTTTTTGCAAAATATTGAGTCTCGGTGTACCTGGCCACCCGTTCCAGAAACTGCACTTAATGAATACAAACAATTCAGATGGGATTTCGCCAAACTGACGTTGTAAGCGAAATCCTAGAAAAACATATTTCGAATTTCAACCAACTACAACTTCTACATTCTGCACTTTTTGGTTTCACAGAATTCTCGCAAAAACCGCATTTCGGTCTGCGAAAAGTCGACGCGTTTGGTTTCCAATCAGGATTAAATTACTACAGCACGTGCTTTAGTTTTACACGTGAAATTAAGTGCACAGGGTTCAAGCTGATACGCGGCTGACGAGGAGAGGATAGAGACTGGCTGGTGCAGATACTGCTACCATCGTCTGCAGACTGCATGTGGTGCGTGCGTGCTGTGGGTCATGGTCCAGATGTACGTAACGAGCGAATACTTCTTTTTCGATTACCAGCAACCACCAAAAATATTAGCCTAGCCTAACTTGTTTCTAACTGACGCATCGCAAGTAGATAGAGGTTTAATCAGATTATGGGCAACATTATCCTGCAAAAACCACATCGGTTGGATCAATAATAACCCCATTTGATGATATTTGTTGTGTTGTGATCGGTACTACTAGAGCTTTTGATTCATTTACATCACAGTGCATGACAACAGATCAAGGTTCTTTTACTCTTGATTACAAATAAATTCACACTTGAAGCCTACAATTCCATGTCAACTTACACTGGTACAAGCTATCATTTGCTTGTTTCACGAGTCACAGGTCTTTAGAACAGGAAATAATTTGCTCGGAAAGTAAACGTTTTATTTGACATCACAGTTTTCTTTTCACTCGATGCATAAGCCCAGCCTTTCCCCATTTGCATGAGGTTTCTATCAAGGCCCTCAAAATAAGCTAATTTGTAACAACTTCTTCATTCGACTCAGATATCCTAAGTCCCAGCTATTTCTGTGTAGGGGCCTTCTTCTTCGATCTGGAATCCAACCCCCAAGTCCCTCAAACTAGTCAGAGATCTACTTTATTGCAATTGCACACATCGAGTTGGATCATGTTCTTCTCCACTTATAAGTGCCATCTAGCGGCGGTTGTGTCTTATCGCCCACCTCCCTTACAGACGGGACCATATATCCCCCGTGGAATTTTCCTTCTGGCTGGATAGTGCAGTTGTTTGAGTGTCTGCTCTTGGTAATAAAGGTCCCATGTTCGAGTCCCATTGAAAGCAAAGTTAAATGCTATTTACAGGAGTTATGGACTTATTTTTCGCCAAACCGCTGTTACCACGAATTAATAACGAAGTAATATTTTAGACCCTACCTTTTTGGGATCCAAAGATCACTCCCTTAGCTATGTTCTCTCTTAGTCCCTCTGATGACCTATGTTGATATTTGAGTCGATTGAAGAAAGGGGTGACTTTTATTCGGCGATTCTTCGCTGGGTCTGGGGAGTTTACGTTTGTCCCCAGATGTACGAACTTCGTCACTTCCTTAAACCTGTTGTTGTAGATCGTGATGTCTTGCCCGAGGTAGGATGTGATGTGTGTTACTTGCTGGACAGCAGTACCCCTTATCCCTATTGATCCAACGATGAGCTCATTTCGCCTCTTCTTGATTCGTCGTAAATGCTTCCACTTCGGCACGTTGCGAACGCGCGACGACGTCGATGCCATCGGCGTAACCCAACATTCGGATTGACTTGTAGAAGACAATGGCTCTCCGTCGAACTACCTCCTCTAGTAGACTAGACTAAAGAAGTCACACGTGACACGACAACGCATCTCCTTGCCTAAATCCGATGCAGGTTTCAAAACGTCCCTAGCCGACTTGGTTTACCACCCGTTTACGCCTACTGTTCCGCTGTGCAAATCGCCATCTTTGTCGGGAAACCCTCTTTGTGTAGAGTTGCCCCGAACTGTAACTTGCTATGTCGCTTCACCACTTCACCATTTCTTCTTCTTCTTCTTTGTGTGGCGCTACAGTCCGGGGTGGACCTGGGTCTCAACCAACATGCCTCTCCAACTAGCGCGATCCCTGGCTAGCTGTCTCCAGTTTCGCACACCAAGTTGGTTGAAGTCCTTCTCCACTTGGGTGCGCCACCTTAAACGCGGGCGTCCTCTGTTGCGTAGCCCGACAGGTTCGGATTCGAAGATTCTTCGGGCCGGAGCTGTGGTGTCCATACGCTCTACATGACCTGGCCACCGTAGGCGTTGGATCCGTAGACGCCTAACTAGGCTCATGTCGCTGTACAGCCCGTACAGTTCGTGATTGAATCTTCTCCTCCAGAACCCGTCAACACATACAGGACCAAAGATCGTGCGTAGAACTTTTCTCTCAAAGAGACCAAGGACTTCTTCATCCGCTTTCGAGATTGTCCATGCCTCCGCGCCGTATAGCAGGAATGGGATGATCAGAGTCTTATATAGAGTCAACTTGGTTCTTGGAGAGAGGACTCTATTACTCAATTGCCTCTTGAGCCCGAAGAAACAGCGGTTGGCAAGAGTTATTCTACGCTTGATCTCGGTACTGATGTTATTAGTGCAGTTTACTCCGGAGCCGAGGTAAGTGAACGCTCTGTCCAAGATGTCGATGTTGTATGTCCTTTTTTGAGGACAGCATATACTTCGTTTTGCCCTCATTCACCGCCAGACCCATTTTAGCAAAAGCCTCACTGACGGTTCGCTTAGTTCTGCCAATCACGTCAATGTCATCGGCGTATGCTAACAATTGCACTGACTTCTGGAAGATCCTCTGCCTCTAGTGTTGGCGTGTGAGTTTCGCACGATCTTCTCCAGGACGATGTTAAAGAAATCGCATGACAGCGCGTCGCCTTGTCTAAAGCCTTTTTTGACATTGAAGGTCTCGGTGAGTTCGTTGCGGACCTTGATGGAGCAGCGAGAGTTCTCCATCGTCATCCTGCTCAGCCTGACGAGTTTGGCAGGAATGTCAAAACTAGACATGGCGTTGTATAGCTCGTCTCTATGCACGCAGTCATATGCGGCCTTGAAATCGACGAACCGATGGTGAGTGTCGATTTGCATTTCTTGGGTCTTTTCCAGGATCTGCCGTAGTGTGAAGATTTGGTCTGTTGTGGACTTTCCTGGCCTGAAGCCACACTGACATGAACCTATCAGATTATTAATGAACGGCTTCAGGCGGGTACACAGAGAGAAGATCTTATACGAGAGGTTAAGAAGACTGATCCCTCGATAGTTGGCGCAGTTGAAGGGTTCTCCTTTCTTGTGGATCGGGCAAACGATACTGAGATTCCACTCGTCGGGCATGCTTTCCTCAGACCATATCTTGCAGATGAGCTGGTGCATGCGCCCTACCAGATCATCTGCCTTAAATATTTCAGCGGGCAAACCGTCCGCTCCATCAGCTTTGTTAGACTTCAGTCTTGATATTGCTACCTTGACCTCGTCTAAGTCTGGGGGACGGTATTCACGTCTGTCATCGTCCAGATTGAGTGGAACATTCTGCCTGACAGCGGTATTTTGGTCCTCATCGCCGTTTAACAGTCTGCAGAAATGATCTTTCCAGATTCTCAGTATCGACTGCGACTCTACTACCAGATGTCCATTTCTTGATAATTGTTTTACCCTTTGATAAAACTTTCGGACGTCATTCCTGCCATAACACCTCTCCATCTCCTCGACCGCGCGCTTCTCATGCTCTTTCTTTTTTCTTCTGAGAAGCCGGTGCTCTTCCCTTCTCTTCTGTTCGTAGAGCTCACGAACAGCCCTCGTTGTTCGATGCAGCGTAGCCTTGTAGGCCTCCTGCTTGGCTGCATGTGCCTGCTTCACCATTTACTTGCCTCAATTTTCGGACAGCCTTCATAGTCCCCTTCTCAGTGTTGAAGGCGCTACAGTCCCAGGTGGACATAGATCTAGTTTCGAAGGCTAATAGGCTAGGTTAGGTAGTAGTGGCTGACTGCTGCAGAGCAGTCGCACTTAGGCCAGAGTAGGCCCATTGTGATACCACGCGGATTGACTTCTCCTAACGCTGGAACCAGTTGGTGCTGCTGATGAACCCATTTAGTTGGCCAATGCTGGCACTTTTTAGCTCGTTACGGCTGCTGAAGTAGTAGGTTCCTAGGTGCAGGAACCTACGACTGGCAAGAGCACTGCAGGAGCAGAGAAGGTGATGAGTATTTTCTTTCTCCTATTCATTCATGCAACTTCTGCACCCATCCTGCGAGTATGAGTGCCAATACACAGTGCCCGGTTATGACTCCAATGAGGGTCCTTAATGAGGGCTTGCTGAGTCCAAGTAGACTGAGTGACCGTTTTAGGTTAAGTAATGGCCAGTGATGGTCTTTTGTTTTAAGGCAGGCGGTGCCTTCTAGCCATTTGTCATTAGTGGTTTTAGTTGTGTAGATCTTAAGAAGATGGTAAGCTGAAGCGATCGGCATGGAAGGCGGTACCCCTGCAATCGATAGGGACGAGGTTGTACCACACCTAGCGAGTTCGTCGGCTTTGCAGTTTTCTGGTATGTCACAGTGTCCCGGCACCCACATGAGGTGAATGTTGAAATGCTCGGCCATCTTGTTAAGAGACAGCCTGCAATTAAGGGATATTTTAGAGTAGAACATGACATTGTCCAGGGATTTTATGGCGGCCTGACTATCGGAACAGATGGTGATATCCCTTTTTGATATCACATTGTTTTTAAGCCAGGACAGCGCCTCTTCGATGGCTATTGATCGTGTGTGTTATAATTTGTCACAAGTGCCGAAAAGCCTTTCCTTGTTTTGCAAAAAAATTATCAGAATTTGGGAGTTTATAAAAATACACAATCAACCATCGTTTGAGACACTTTCCGGGCTTGCCTTGCCTACGACGTTTACACGTGCGTCGACCCCAACCTCGACGTCGTAGGTTCGATTCCAGCTCTGAGCGACAGAAATAATTTTTACGGCCCCACCTCTTTCGAGTCACTGAAAATGCTCAAAGAGTATTTCCTGTCTAGATGAAGCTTCTCAAACTTGGCCGTTCGGAGTCAGCATTAAACTGTAGGTCCCTTCCACTCGTGAGAGAACAATAGCACGCACAACACGAGTGGTTCCTGAGAAGCTAGGCCCTGGCCCTCTATGGGCTGTAGCGCCACCCATATTATATATTATTATATACGAGCATCCTCAGCAAGGAGCTACTCGATCTAGATGACCGAATTCGGGATCCCGCATAAACTGATCCGATAGTGGTTCTCGTCTTGTCAGCCGTCAATGCTGCAACAACAGCACCACCGAGCCGCGGCGTTACATTTGAGAGTCAATTATCTGATAGCAGTCAAACACCTAGTGTGGCAACGATGCAGGCAGAGACAATCAGCTTAGCTGGACCTGAAGGTCTGCAAGAAAAAGCTGCAAACTATGACAGCTCTCGAGCTCAAGGAAAACAAGTCACCTCTTCAGGAGGAATGAGCAACAGGAGCTCGGGATGTTGATGTCATCTGCATAACCAACAAACTTGACTGACTTCTAGAAAGCAGTGCCTTACAGATGCCCGTAGCACTGCCTTGTCGTGACACTCCCTTGTAGTACTTGACTAGAGAACTCACACGACAGCGCATCTTCTTACCGGATTCCGGTGATGTCGAACGTTTCGAAGGTCTATGAAGCAAAGTGCACGGTGAGGCACTATCGATCAGTTTATGTGGGATCCCGAATTCGGTCATCTAGATCGAGTAGCTCCTTGCTGAGGATGCTCGCATATGTGACTTTATTTTTGAAGCTCACTAGACTCTCCAGGATTCGTCTTGATGTGGTACTTCGGGCCGTAGCCGCTTTGTGTGCCAGAAGCAGCACGAGTACTTGCCGATTGGTGGTTGGAAAGTGTCTTTAGGCGTTCACATAGTACGCTGGAGAGGATCTTGCAGGCGACATGGAACAAGGATACACCTCTGTAATTGTTGCTGACGTTGAGGGATATGCATGTGTCTGTTGAAAGAGTTGAAAGAGCATTGCTACGTCTTCTTTTCCCTTTCAAAATCCAGACTCTCTCTCTGCTTGTGATTATTTTCTTGCTGTTGCAGTCGTGACATCATCATCTTTAGAGTCATTCTCTAGAAAACAATCCTTCAGCTCGAGCTTCTCACCATGAAGGATAGGCTAAAGTGGTTAACATAGGCGACGTTAGGTCCCAAGACAACAAATTCTCGTGATTCATTGACCGCATTGTGTAAAGTCGTGCCATCTCTCGTAGTTGACTACTATTACTCTTCTGTATTCGCAATGATGCTATAGCGTGCGCCAAGCGGATAAGATTGCGCAGGTTGATATTAATCACATACTTCAGACATGCGATGAAGTGTTTATCATGTGCTTTCATTCTTGTATTAGAGTGCCAGACAGCATGCATCTTGGGCTACATTTTAATCAGCAAACAAATGTAAATGTCATGAGTATCCCCTCAATCCACCTACTAACCAACCTATGAGCAACACGCTTGCATCCACTAGTCTTCAACAAAGAACCACTAAACGTCTTAACTGCAACACGCGAACTGAACGCATCCAAGCCCGTTCACTATCTCCCAACAAAATGTTCCCAACAGACTCCCTCGCTGCATGTGTCACCAGCTTTCTTTCCATGCCCTTCTGTTCCACTCGCATGACTCATTGTTTGACGTAGTTGAACAATTATAATTGTCAACAAGTAAATCTGTTTACCGCTAGCTATCCAAATTCAAATGTTGATCTGCAATAAAATCATAAACTACCAGAAATACGTCATCGGGTACTAAAGCTTGTGACACGAAATTTAAAACGTGTCTGATCCCCCAGCACACACCAGAACTAGTATTTGTAGACAGTTTTAGCAATAAAGTAGCCTGTCCCACGCTACCCCAAAGCTTTGACATTTACTGATAAGTTTTCAGCCATCAAGGAGATCGTTTCGCAAATATTTGCATACTTTTGCTGTTTGCCTAAGCCAGCTGACAGTTGATTCGGTGGAGTTTCGTGTAACATCTCGGATGACAGGTGTTATTTGCTTGATGCTGATCTGTTTGTGTGTTTTATAGCGGATGGATTATAAAACATAAATAATTGACACGGGGTCTTGTGAGATGCTTGTGAGTCACAGCATGGCGGTTGTGAACGCCATCTGCTGTTTCAATGGGAAATGCCGATGGGTGGTACATTTTATGGTGTGTGTGTTTGATGTGGGGTATTTTCTAGCAGATGTTCACACCTGTGGAGTGGTATGGGAAGTCTGTCATTTAACAGGGATGTTAGATGAGGCGAATAATGAAGTTATGAAATTGTTAAGAAAATCATTTCGACATATAGTTCAGTGTGCATGCTCCACATTTTTTTTACTCAATTGTTTATTAAAGCAATCATAATAATAATAATATGGATAAGTAATACAGCCCGTAGGGGGACAGGGCCTAGCTTCTCAGCAAACACTCGTGTTGTGCGTGCTATTGTTCTCTCACGAGTGGAAGGGACCTACAGTTTTACGCGGAATCCGAACGGCCAAGTTTGAGAAGCTTTTTCTAGACAGGAAATACTCTTTAAGCATTGTCAGTGACTCGAAAGAGGTGGGGTCGTGAAAATTGTTTCCGTCGCACAGAGCAGGAATCGAACCTACGACGTCGAGGTTGGGTCGACGTACACTCCCACAACGCCACGGGCCAGCAATCAACTGAGTACAAAAATGCGGAACATGCACATTGAACTAGAGCCAGAATGAAAGACAGATTAATTCTGCAATTTGGATAGCATACATTTATTTGTCGACTTATTTTGTTGTTTTAATACAAGGAGACTGTGTACTCATAGTGAATGGGACTAATGGCTGAAGGATTAGAGCGAAGAAGGGATAAGAGCGCAATACACAAAGGCACGGTCTATGAGCTTAAGAGAGACGTGTGATCAACACATCGGACAAACAACGCATGGAGGACCATAGAATGCCTTTACGTCACTTTAGTGACAAGTTCTATAGTCCTCAAACTGTGTACTACTTGAGAGATTGATGACACGGCGGGTCTATTCGATTAAAGTCCTTAAACGAAGCAAACTTTTGACAACGTCGTTTAATGTAATCGTTTGAACGACGATCGTCTTAAAATTAACGTGATGCGAGCTCAACTTTAAATAGGTCTTATTATGTTCAAACGGCGCCTAAATTCAACATTACAGTTAGTTCCACCATTTCAGCCCAAATGTCAGCCTTTCGCCATACATTTTCCACCATTTCGAAATGTTGTAAAATGTGGATTTTTGTTGCTGAATTGGAATAAGTTCGTCAAATCGAACTAACTTGGTTCTTACACATGCCAATTGCGAAAGCATGCATTCCCTTCTTGTTGGAAAGGGAGGTGAATTGTGTGAGAGAGAGAAAAATCGCAATCCTTGCAATCGTAGAATCCCGTGTGTGAAATCACCTTGGGATCCCAAAAGAGACCCCGATGGGGCTTGCTGTGTAAATTAGGATTTGTTAAAGAATCCTGAACTGACAACGCAACAATTATTCATTAATTTAAGCGATAATTGCAACAAGAATCGCAAGTATATCTGAATTACCACTTTAAATTAAAGTAGCCATTAAAATAGCCAAAATAGCCAGTTCGTATTAGAGTCGTATGTCCACTGTTAGGCGTGCGAAACGGAAGATGACGGGACATCTTTGTGGATCATGTTTAATTGCTTCGAGATATAAGAATGCTTTAGGAGGAATAAGCCCCCTAAGGCGCACTTTCTCGACGCGCAATATTGGGATAGTAAAGCTCTACGCATTATGGGGCTTATTGCGACTTGCAAGAGATCACGCACGATCACAAAATATATTAGTTATAAATTTTGACACTAGATGTGAAGTCTCAATGGGAACGAAAAATTGGATTGAAATTTGGGTGAGGCGTGAACTTAGTAATAGTTTTGGTCACGAAGAACCTGCTGACCTGTAAATTAACAATTTCATACCCTTCCGCGGAAGCATTCTGCTTATAAAAACCAATAGATTATTCAGTCGTCAACTCTGTACGCAATCCACTTGAAATCCGTAGTCCAAATCAAATGTTCAAGATTAAACGTCATTCCCATATAAGAAGAAACATATTTTCATTCTCCATTCCCCCTCTGAACGCTGCCATCCAATGTGACAACATTCAACGACCAATTGGAAAGTGTTCAGAAATCCTAATGCAAAGAAAGAGCACAACACTATACCATCACATTCGTTTGAGTCAAAGAAGTGCGAAAAGTACAAGAGTATACGACAAAAAGGAGTATGGCCGCCAGTACCTAATTTTCATTCTGATTTGCATTGCTCCTCGTAACATATTTTCCCGTGTGTGCGGATTCACGTCAAATATCGCGTTCAACAAATTTCTGTTAATTTATCGTCGTGACGCATTGACAATTCGAGAAACTATTCAATAAAGTACATTTAATCGCGAATGTCTGTCGTCTACACTTTGCATCAACAACAACACCAACAAAAACAACAACAACATCATAATCATCATCATCACCACCAATCCTCATCATCATCATCATTGTCAACCTTCGCAACCAACCAAGGAACCGATCGACCCAAGTGCATTTCGTAGATTCGTTGGTTCCTTGTGCCGTGGAATTTTTTTTTTTTTTTGCAAGAAAAGTGATAATAAATTCATAAAAAAGTTTGTAATCTCCATCAATCTCTCTCGGTAGATTCTCTTATCCCCTCCCCCCCATTCCTGCCTCTTCATTTGAGTGAAAAAAAAATAGTCGTCGTGCTCCCCCCCTTCTTTGCCCCCCTCTGTAAACGAAAAAGAATAAATCCTCGGTTCTCTCACCGCCCTGCAAAACGGTCGAGCATAAGACGAGACGAAGTAAAACAACCAATAAGAGAGGAAACAAAAAAAAGTGTGAAAATCGAAAAGAGGCGAACGGAAAAAATGCAAAAAATAAAGAAAAAACGTCAAAAAGTGTTCTTTTCCTTTTTCCCATATAAGAGTGACGACGGGTGTGTGCGCTTATGAAAGAGATCAATGAACAATTGTGGAGTTGATCTCGGTGTGTCGTCGTCTCTGCGAGCATTCCTTCGTCCGTCGTAGTGCGTCGTGTGTACGCGTGTGTATGTGTTTCCGCAAAAAAAAAAAAAAAAATTTTTCTTCTAACAAAATGGAAAAACAAAAAAAAAAAATCGTTCACGAAAATTTGCAATCAAAGAAACATCATCCCGATGCGAGCACAGCGCAAACATTGGGAAGAGAGCGAAATAGAAATCAATGTGCGATGACGGTGGTGGACACTGGCGGCGGCGACGGTGACAACGACAACGTCGACGACGACGACGACGACGAAAAAGCAAACATAAATATCGGTCGAAGAGAGTTGTATCGTTGCCTGCCGTTGGTGTGCTGTGCTCAAGTGCCCCTGTGTGTGTGGCGGATTTTTTTTCCATATTTTTTTTCCCTTTGATTTTCGTTTCATTTTGCAATGAGTGCATTGATTTTATAATCCAATACAAATCGTAGTCTGTGAAAACAGCTGAAAACACCGGGCAGAAGGAATTCATCTCAAAGTTGCACCATTTCGACACGCATACACTGCCGGGCTCTGCACACATGCCTTCCTTGGTCATTTGCCGCTGTGTCGTTGGTGTTGTCGGCGCCGCCGAACTAATGCCCGTGTTGGGTGGTGGTGGTGGTGGAGAAAATTTTGCCAACAAGAAGAAAAGAACGCCGAAAAGCGACAGGATTTCGATGTCACGGCAGAAGTTGTGGAGTTATTTGATTTTTCCAATCATTCGCAGAGGAAGGAAATTGTCACAAAAATTTGATTTATATTCCTCCCCTCGAGTAGGGGTTTCATCCAACGCACACACGCGCGCTCACCTCGTTCCTGTATGGATTTGCAACTGAGAATTTGATTTTGTTCGGCAGTGTGTGTGTGTTTGGTTTTGCTCTCACGCGGTTTTTCAATTCGATTAAGGTCCGTCCGGTCTTGCCTTCTTCGTCGAGATCTTCCATTACAATCATCGTTTTCGTCGTCGCTGTGCCGTCTTTGCCATCATCATCGTCGTCGCCTTAACTTGAAAACGTCGAGCTGTGCCTTTGGGGAACCAGTGCCTCCACCTAGCTTTCTTTTCTAGTTTATTCTCTGTTTTCTCTCCGTTTTCCCAGCCGTACATTCCAATTGTAATCTAATGAGAATGAGACTCGCATTGCACCCAAGAGATAGCACTCCAGACCCCATCTCCAGCCTCATCCCAGTCGCATCGAAGTGACAGAACAGTTTCTCTCGAAAATTCAGATGTCACAGGAGAACGACAAAAATGACAAAATTTGGTTTCAAAGTCATCCCCCCGGTTGCCCGTTGAATTCCCATATAGAATTTCTTTTGTTGCCCAAACTTTCTCTTAACTCCCAATCTGATTCACGTTCAAAAGGAAATGTCAAAAAAAAAAAAACGAAGAAAAACCGAAGGAGGAACGGAAAAGTGATTCTGCTCCAACCCGGCATTGGGTTTGGTAAACAAAAGAGAGTTTTTCCACACCGGCGGTGTGTCAAAATTTTAAGAGACTCCAATTTGGAGCGACTCTTCCACAGGAATCTCTGCAGAGTCTGCAGTCCTCTCTTTCTCTCTCTCGGTGGCTAGTGAAATGAAGAAGAAATGTGTGCTTATTTTTTTTGCAAACATTGGTGCATTCGTGTATAAGAAGGAATTGAGTCTAAAGTGCAAATCTACTGGAAAAAAAGAAAGGAACGACCAGAGAGAGCGAGAGGAATCAGACCTCCCTCTTGAGAATAACGATGGCAAAGTGAAATGGACGAGAATCAAAAGAGTTCAAATCAAAGATAGTACAAATTGGAATTTTTGATTTGTGGATGTCCTTGGATGCACCAGTGATGTCCCCATCCCACTTCCGCAATTGATGTCCTTACATCATCCGTTGGCATGCCACTGCAAATGTGTGGATTATTTCGTGAGAAATCGTCTGCAGACAAGATGTCTTCAGCACAATTGAACCTGGCTGCGTATGTCCTTGACATGAAGAAAGAGGCGACACACACAGAATCCCCTTCTGGATTCGCAATTACTTTGTTGCTTCGACCAGTTTGACAACTCAGAAGGGGAAAGGAAACAATTGTGCGTTTTTTTTTCTTGATCTCACATGAATGGCGGCTCTAGTTTTTCTAGCCTCTCTGCGAGTGGTCTTGTGCATGGCAGAGATGGGTTTCCCTTTCGAAAGTGGACATGTCAAGAGCGTTTCTTTGCAATTTGATGTAATTATGCGTGTGATTGTTTCCTCGTTAATGTAGGTCTCTTGAATGTTCACTCCCCGGTGCAGCCGTAGCCACTTCATTAGCAGTGGCTGCTAGGGTTCATTCTGTGTGCATTCGGTATATGAGGTCGTAAATCTTGTTAGATTGTGGCATTTGTCAAGGCCAACAACTGATATTCTGTTGCATTTGACTCTCACCCGTTTGTTAACTGCTCTTGGCGCTGATCGTGTAGATAGTTGAATAATTGTCTTCAGTTAACTTAGATCAGCGTAGCGCAGAAGTCACGTCATCTAGGGGTGTACCTGACCCTCAACCAACAAGTGTTTCCAGCCAGCTCGATCTTTTACCAGCCGAGTTCTTAGTTGGTGAAGGTCCCTTTCATTTACCGTGTACCAACTATTAGAGGTCTTCCTATACAGCTCATTCCCTCCAGGGTGGATTGGAAGACGGCCAGGAGCATTGCTTTCTATCCGCTCTACATGATCTGGCACTCTCAATCGTTGGATCTACACTCTTCTGGCTGGTCGATGTCGCAGATCACCCATCTATGCAGGCGAGACGAACAATCACTCGAAGAATTTTTTTCTTTCAAAGCAGCCAACTTCGTCGGCTCTTGAGAAAATCAAGGCAAGAGGTATTCTTCGTTTGATTTGAGAGCTGGTGTCGTTGTCTGAATTTGGAGCGGTTCCTAAGAAGACAAACTGTTTGCTAACTTCAAAGTTATGTCTGTCTGCTATGACATTCTGACCGAAACGTCGTTTTGGGTTTTCCTTCGAGTTGACACCATCTATTTGTTCAAGCCCGCTGCCAGTTCCCAGCCTCCGTCGCAATACTCACAAAACTTCATCAACATCCTGTATGGTCATCTGCGAGTATTTGGACGGGCTTGTGAAAGATTGTTCCTCTTGTGTTGGCGTGCGAATTGTGAACAATTTTATCAAGAATGACGTTAAAGAAGTCGCATGACAGAGTGTGATTGTTTCAAAAGACATTTCTTGTATGGCGCTACAGTGCAGGTTGAGCCTCGACCTCTGCCTATCTGCCTCCAGTTGCCCACCACAAGTAGCTTGAAGGCTTTCTCAACTTGCATGCAAGAGGACTGGTGATGGCCTCATCTGGTGCGTTGTGCCACAGGCTCCGTACTGAAGATTCTTCCCTTTTCGGCACAGACGTACTTAACCTTACTCAACATGCAAACACTGTGCATTTTTTGATTCTTGAACGGACGAACGTCAGAATAAAACCAAATTGAATTCTTTTCAAAAACCTTCCACCAAACAATTGCCAAGTGCTATCAGCACATCAAATTCATGGAATAGATAATTGCTTGCAAAATCCAGAAGAATGAACAATGTTTAAAATGACGTAATAGATGGCAAAAAATTAAGAATTATAAGATTATTAAATCCACGTCAGATTTTCGTGACCGCACGACGGTGTCGATGTCATTTATCCCAACAGCTGGACTGACTTGTAGAAGATAGTGCCTCCGGTGTTTACAGAAGCCCGCCGCACTACCTTTTCCAGAACCAAATTGAAAAAATCACACGACAGCGCATCTCCTTGCCAAAAACCGCTACAGGTTCGAACTGCGCATTCATCGCATATGTGCCACCGTGGCGCGACACAATCGGATCAATTTTCCCTGGGATCCTGATTTTGGCCCTCGCTTTGGATAACTCCTCGCCATGAATGCTGTTGTGTGCGTCCTTAAAATCTATAAAGTGATGTGAGTATCGATTTGAAACTCGCTGGTCCTCTCCAGAACTTGCCTTAGTGTGAAGATTTGGTCTATAGTCGATTTGCCAGGCCGAGCCGGAAGCCGTACTACTACGTACCGTGCGGTGCAAAACGGCTTTAGACGTTCACACAGTACGCTGGATAAGATTTTGTTGGCGACGTTGAACGTGCATATACATGTTAAGTTGTTGCAAGAGGCGGGATTCCCTTTTTTGTAGATGGGACATATGGAGCTGCTATTTCAGTCGTCGAGCATGCTTTCGTCTTACCAAATGATCTCGTGCATGCCTCTACCAGAAAATTGCCACTAGCCTTTAGGAGCTCTGATGGTAAGCCATCAGGTTGTTCTTCAGCCTTTTAATGGCTGTGGTGTCTTCTTTCTGGCTTCATCGAATCTAGTTGGAATTTACTGGTTCCCTATCTCTCTCCTGGTCAGTGCCGCTGAGCTGCTGTTGGAAATCATACTTAAACACATCCACTACTCCCTGCGAGTCCGTAACTAGGCGCTCGCAATTTCGAAGAGCCTGGGTGCCTTTCCTAAAGCTTCAGTTTGCTATGTGGATTTTTTTTGCGAGTGAACCTTGTGCTTCTGATATAACGTCCCAAAGTCTGTAAGTCGGAAGCCGTTATCCATTGTCGTTTCGTGGACGCTGTGCTTTTCGAACTCTCCCTAAGTCGAATTTCTGCCTAACTCTTTTTCCTAACCATATAAGTTGTACTGTCGACCACATTTTATATCCCGTGACAGTTCGACTTAGGGAAAGTCCACTGTACTCGACAATGCGCCTACGAACTAACCCACACCATTCTACCACTCTTCCAGCAGAACTCAGGCTAGTTGGCAATTATGGTCTGTCGCTAGGCATAGTTTCTTCTGCCCTTCGGAGTGCTCAGAGAGCTCACTCTGTTGATCCGTTGTATGGACTTTTCAGGTCAGTCCTGTTTCTTACAAAATGCCATCAGTGGAACATCACGTGCTCCGTATCCGCGGTGCTTGGGCATTCCGTGTAGTGAGGCGTGTTCTAGCGTCCACATTTGAAGAGATACCTGCGGTAGCGGCCGTGCTCGACCAGAAACTGCGAAAGGTGGCAGCCTCTGTAGCTCAGACTGTCTTAATGTTGAAGGTTCTAGGATTGCTGCGTTTATCTTCCTTTGATGGAGTTGGTCTATCGCTCTTGGTCCGCTCTCTCCTGGGCTTGAACGCTCGTTTTTTTGTTGCCGGTTTGCCGGAAGTGTACCCTTTACAGCTCGTTTGTGTTAATGATATGTCTATGGGGCCCATACCGGCTAGATGCATTGTTGGATATAGTTCTGGTGGACAGTGTCCTAGTTGCACTGTCTGATATAGCACCGGCGCCATCCTTGTTTTGTTGTTGCCCCCTTCCAAACAGGGACAGCACAGAGGAGTATTCAGGAAACCTCCCGCGAAATTAGAATCCTACGGGAATTTAATGGCATGTACTGTGTGTAGACACATTCTTGTACAAGCATAAATACTACAAGGGGAACATATTGTTTTAAATTTGCTTGGGCAGTGCATTCATTCCCTCTCGGCACATGTAAGTCCTTCTTGGTCGTTACGAAACGCATCAACTGAGTGATAAAAGCATGAGGTGGAGTTTGTATTGAAAGACAATGAGAAGGGATCATTGCCAACAAAATATCTTGTGTGTAACGTTGAGCCCCTTCAGTCATTCGCAGACCCCTGCATCCGAGTGCGCATGTTCAAGGTGTCCTAGTTGCACATCAAGTCATCGTCATGCGGCTAATAACTCTTGTAACCCTTGTTCCACTTTCACACCTTAGCGCCAGAGTTCAGTGACAAGTCCACTGCAATGTCCGAGTGTCAAATTGAGGGTTTATTTCCTGACTGAGCCACGCCATCCCCGCGGACACTTCGCAGTTCTCAAGGCATTCCATTTATTCACCCGCGGAAAGCATAAGTCAGCACATGCCGAGTTCTTTTTTCCCATCAATTCCTTTCTCGAATTTCAAAACGGACTCGTCTGTCCTTTTCAGACTATTTGTAATTAATTACGACCCCTCGCGCGTGGATGAGTGTGTGAATGTGTGGCGCAACTATTAATTCTGACATAGTTGATGGACTACATCAGTGGTGACATCATCTCTTGAAGGGCTCGTTGCTGCTGCTGCTTGTGTGATAATAACGAATTAGATGGGAAATTAGGAAAGAGGCTTGCCTGATGAAAAGCAAAAGTGCTAAACAGCGTGATTGCTCTCCCTTGTTCCTTGCCGTCTGTCTATTGTGAAGATTTTTATAGCCTGTTGTAAGGGAAAGGGGTGAACCGGCGGAGTCAGCGCTACACACACGTTCGTTTGACTATCAGCCGGCGTAGCGTATGTATTCTGTGTGCTTGATGATGCCCGCTAGACCATCTGGTATTTGATGTTTTAATGACAGAGCAATTAAGGAGCGTTCGTCTTTGGACTGGAAAGACTGGTTGATGATCAATGAGTCCGTGAAGAGGTTCTTTTCTGCTTCGGTTTCTTTTGCCGCCTCGGTGTCATTAAATCCGATTGGAAGAAGAGGAGCTATTAAAATTATCAGACTACATGTTGTCTGGTGTTGGGACTCTGACCTCCAGTTCTGTGCATGGAGGGTATCCTTTGAGGATTAGTCCCATTAAATCCCTTCACTCAAAGAGGAGATCAATGTTGGAGGAGCGTGAGGGTGGTCGGATTTTTCAACCACCATCGCATGTGTGACTCTTCCTGCTCTGGAGGAGATATTTTCTAATCCTTCCCAACAAGTTGAAATGGTTTCTGCTCCGAATTTTATTGGTCGATTAGGTAGGCGCTCACGTCGATGGCTTAAGTTTATATTCTACTTAAACCAGTGGCGCTGTGTGAGGTGTTGTCGTGGACTCCGCAGATGACTCTTCAAATATGCAGATTTGAAGAAATCAGTGCAGGCAGATGCAGATTCTGTTTTGGTTTCATTTCATTTTTCGGAGATTTATTTTTGACCACCAAACAGTGCATGTGTGTTCTCACCATCTCATCATGTTCTCACCACACTGCATGCATGTGACAGATGTCACTTCTAGCGGAAACTGTGACACCTCACGCAATTGCCGGTATAACCTAAGTCCGGCTTTTGTTACTAGTTGATGTTCTTTCATCGAAATCACAAGCAAAAGCTGAATATCGTGCGTTCTTATTGAACCAACTACAGTGGACTCCCCATAAGTCGAACCAATGTTGATATCCCGGAGAGTGTATTCAAAAAATTCAACTTCAAATAAATATGTTTTCACATAGAGTGCTGCAACAATTGCCTGAATACTGAAAGTGATATCGAGGACTCCCAATAAATCTTTATTGACCGAATAAATGGTATTTGGCACTAAATCAGTGTAGTGTGTAAATCCATGACTAAGTCGCGTAAAGCTTCGTAATATTTCCAGTCCGCGGCTTTCAGTTTGCTCATGGTCCATGCGCCTGATGAGGTCGAGCCAGTAAAGCAGCAGAATGTGAGCCTTTCGGACAACATTCACGTCCTGTTGCAACTTAAGGGTGATTTTTTAAAAGCTATAGGAAAGTTTTTCAAAAACATAAAATTCAGAAAAATGCATGAAATCTTTATTTGAATCGATAGTACGGTCCGTATAATTTAATGTTTGAAGATTATTTCATGCAAATGTTGACCTTCTTGATCTGCGCCCCAAATGGTCCATCCGCTTAGTCCAATTTTGGCATACTCTTTCCAACTTTCCAAATTTCGCCCGGTATCTCACGAATAAATTCTTCAATTCCGTCAATTGAAATGCGTCAATTGAAACTGAATTGGCCTTGTCTGTATAGATATGAACCTTAACATAGCCCCACAAAAAACAGTCTAAGGGCGTTAAACCGCACGATCTAGGCGGCCAATTGACTGGTCCCGAACGTGAAATAAGATGTTCACCGAACTCGCCTCTCAATAAGTCCATTGTTGCGCGTGCTGTGTGGCATGTGGCACCGTCTTGTTGAAACCACATGTCATGCAAGTCAAGCTCTTGCATTTTGGGCAAAAAGAAGTTGGTTATCATCTCACGGTAGCGCACACCATTCACAGTTACGTTACGATTCGCATCATCTTTGAAGAAGTACGGTCCAATGATGCCACCAGCCCATACACCGCACCAAACTGTGACTTTTCCTGGATACATTGGTAGCTCTTGCAATGCTTCTGGCTGATATTCACTCCAAAATCGACAATTCTGCTTATTAACGTACCCATTGAGCCAGAAATGAGCTTCGTCGCTGAACACAATTTTTCGGAAGAAGCGCGCGATGAACTTTCTTAACAGTGCACGCATTTTGATAATAAAAGCAAGTGTTGATCGTTTGTAAGAGGATTCATGGTTAAATTATTGACAGTGAAACAAAACAAACGAAATGTGAGCCAGCTGTTTAAACCAATGTTGCCAAAAAAAGGTAATAGCTAAAAAATCACCCTTTAGTAGTGATCGTGGTGGCCCGTGGCGTTTTCGGTATGTGCGTCGACCCCAACCTCGATGTCCTAGGTTCGATTCCAGCTCTGAGCGACGAAAATAATTTTCACGGCCCCACCTCTTTCGAGTCACTGACAATGCTCAAAGAGTATTTCCCGTCTAGAGAAAGCTTCTCAAACTTGGCCGTTCGGATTCGGCGTAAAACTGTAGGTCCCTTCCACTCGTGAGAGAACAATAGCACGCACAACACGAGTGGTTGCAGGGAGCTAGGCCCAGGCCCTCTACGGGCTGTAGCGCCACTCATATATAGTAGTGATCGCGTTGGTGTCTTCTCTTGTATTCACTTTCCTCGCAGACAAGATAATACATACATACAGCCGTCCGACGTAGAATTTTCTTTCCCATGCAACATGAATTAGCTATCGTCTATCGTCCAGCTATCGGGTCCATATAGCAAGATTGTTAAAAGAAGTGTATTTTAGAGTGCGATCTTGGTTCATTGAGCCAGGACTTTTGAGAGAAGTCGTCGATATAGAAGCCGCGGGCAAGGGTGATCTACTTCCGATTGCCACCATTTGTTTGTGGAGGGAGTGGTGAGTTCAGGTTTGCCCTGAGGTAGAAATACTTCGAAGTTGAACCTGGCAATCTTTGTTTTTTTTCTAAGTCGATGTGTGACATCGATTCTTGCTTGATTTTAGTTCGTTCTTTCCTTATCGTCCTTATACCAGCGCTCGTTTCTGCTGTTCTTCAATCGCATTTAACGTCTCCACCTAGGCACGTTGGGTACACGCAACCTTGTTTGTATCATCTGCCTAAAACAACAGCTGAAGTGACTTGCATGTGATTGTGCCTTCCCTGCTTACACAGCTGCCTGTCGCACTATCTTCTGCAGTAACAGATTGAACAAGAACTTTTCAGACACAACTGTCTCTTAAAATCCATCTAACAAGGCTCCGATTTGGCCTCAAGCATTAAAGGTGTTCTTCCTCTTTTAGAACACTTCAGAAAGAATAAACCGAGTATTTTAAAATCAGAGGCTTTTGTCATCACTTTTTGACACTGTTCTGACTTGGAAAAATTGCTCACAACCAGAGCTGCGTTCGTTTTGTACGAAAGCGTTTTTCAACGGTTCTACTTCGAATATGACAAAAAAACATGGCATCGATTAACTCGGTAGGCAAGGTACTACCTCTTATCAGTGCTGT
Organism: Eristalis arbustorum; assembly: GCA_916610145.1. Lineage (NCBI taxonomy): Eukaryota > Metazoa > Arthropoda > Insecta > Diptera > Syrphidae > Eristalis > Eristalis arbustorum. The sequence continues at coordinate 44,387,409 of OU744317.1, read as the reverse complement.
CAGGTTACATTGCTTGCAGTCCCATATAGTAATGCAAAATTTCTTCTCACAAGCTGTCTTCGAAAGTAGTTACATTTTCTTACATTCCCCAAGGTTTATTAATCCTTTTGCCAATACCCACATACCAGAGTGTTTGTTTTTCGAGTTCCAAAGTTCTAAATATGTACGTATTTATCACCCGGCGGACTTCGCCTAACACACGGACCCCCAGGGATCCGCGGATCACAGTTTGAGAATGGCTAGATGATAACACTTCCTTTGGGTAGAGCTACATTTTGGAGTTGACCTGGTCCTCAACAAGCAAGCCTCTCTAACTAGAGCAATCGCTGATTAGCTGTCTCCAGTCCTTAGCTACTTGCGTAAGACTTTACCTAAGCATGGGCGTTCTCTGTTATCGCACATGTTCGAAGTTGAACAGTCTTCGGTTCTAAGCCAAGTTGTCCATGCTCTCTTTACGGACCAGTTGTTAAATATTGTCATTCAGATCCAAGCAAGCACATAGAAGCATGGACCTTAAAGAGACCTATGAATTGTTCATCGGCTTTTGAGATTTTTCATGCCTGCCTTCTACACCGTACATCAGGACTGGGATGAAATGTGTCCTATATGAATACAACTTAGTAGTTCGAGAGATGATTCTTGTACTCCATTGTCTCTGTAGCTAGAAACAGCTGTTCGTTCTTTTAATGTGGACCCGAGGTGAACGAAGTCCTTAACTACCGCGAAATTAAAGCTGTCCATTGAAAAGCTCTGCTCAAGACGTTCTTTAGTTTACCGATCATTCACCACTTCTACTCTAGTACTTTAGCCGCTCCTGTCTCAATGTCTGCACACGGTTCATTGACGCTCGCTCTATTCTGCCAATCATGCCAATGTCGTCGTCGTATGCCAGCAATTTTAGCCACAGACTTTCGGAAGATCGTGTCTCTTGCGTTGCGGTGTGTCTTTCGCACTAGGCACCAAGCTAGCTACAAATAAAGAACCAACATCGGGATAGGGAATTTGGTACTCACTGCGTAACTCATTACAAGACAGATTTGGTCACTAGTCAATCGTGGCATGACCTATGCATGACCTAGTGCCACGATCGTTCACTTGGTCTGCCTACGATAAGTACTCTTTAAGTGGCACGCATGGCCGCAGGTTGTATGTCCCATGTAATGATGCAGGGACGAGGACTAGGCTAAGATCACAAATCACCTGCTTGTTCCGTCCGTGGGAACATTAACTGCGAGCAGTACTTCTTTATATCGTTAGTGAGCTGACTACTGTAGCAACTTGTGATGGGCGCATTCGAATGATCGATTCTCAATCAATCACTCGAGTGACTGAATAAAAAATAAAAAAATATTTTACGATGTTTTTATTAATGCACCGAGTAGTGGGGTAATACTTGAGTTCTTTTCCCTTCCGTTTTTTTCTTTGATTGTGATGTTCATTCTATGTTCCTGATGAGTATTAATCGACAAGAATTCGTTACTTGTTCTTGCGACGAAGTAAGACATTTATCGAGTTATCTTGTGTTAGTAGTGATTCGAGTGATCATTCGATTATTGAAATATCTCGATTACTAAAGTCTCGATTCTTAAAATCATTCGTGATGTGCATCACTAGTAGCAACCACCAACTGGTTGCAGAGTAGTTGTTATCTTATCTGCGTGGTATCGGAATAAGCCTAAGTGTGACTACTCTCTTGGTTCCGTCACTCTGACTTAACCTAGCCTTAAAATCCGTTAAAAATGTTCCCTTTGCTTAAGCATCAACTCCTTGGAATAAAATCCGTTTCTCTTCGATTGTCGCTGGAAGTTTGCCTAGATTTTGTCCGCGTTTGCATGAAGTTCACAATAAATTCATCCCTCTCGCTCAAAGCCTCAATCTTTTGTTGTAGGATCGCCGTCAGCGCACTGTCTTGTAGTTCTTTCTCTTGGTGTCAAGTGTCCCACTGCCATGCCCCCTTAAAACAGCTCCACACCGTCCATCACACGCCCCACCCGTCGTCGTTCACCCTCTCGAATTCGGTTTACGAAAAAAAAAAAATGCTCGACCATTTTGCAGCGACACCTAGTTGCCACGATCGACCTTAATTAAAATCAATCTTTTATCTCCCCACAGCAACTGTGAATCCTTGCAAGAGTGATATACAATTCAAGGGCCACCAGTGAAGTGCGTTGCATTGCCAAGGAATGATCGAAATCCAAAGTTTTTTCTTCAACCCTTTGTGAGACTGCACCAAAAAAGTGTTTGATAAGAAAAAGTGTTTAATTTATTTTTTTGCTCATTTCCAAAACGGCAACCATTGCTCGACCTCTCCAGCCCAAGTGTCCGCGTTTTTGTTTTATTTTTTTTTAGTTTTTTTTTTCCTGCCTTTAAATCATATTTATCCACCGGTGTTTGTTCGTCTGAGCTAAAATTGAATTTTACAAAAAAAAAGGAATCTCCGTCTCCGCAAAAGCAAACGACAATACGCGCGACACAGGCCTCTACTGTGCCAGCGTTAGAGTGCGATCAGCACGGCAAAACATCTCTGTGTGCGTGAGGAGTGAGGCAGACGCAGAGCGCGAGTGAGAGAAGGTCCCACAGTGTCTGGTCACACAGTTTTGCTAAGTACAAAACCTAGTGAGTGAGTGCCGTCCACGATGACGGGATGATGAAGATCGTTTCGAACGGATTTAGTTGATGAAATTCAATTACGTTTAATTTGGAGCACAGTCGAAGTCGCCAACGACTGACGAGACGTATATTAAATTAGTATTAAGAAATCGCAACGGCGGTGGCGGTACGACGTTCCGCGCGGAATACGCAACAAAGAATACGCGCAAGCGAGTGACGGTTGACGGTTGAGAAACTAAGGTCGGGTCATAAGACGGTAGTGAGAGTGGATCATCATCATCCGAACGAAGAGATTGGCCAAAAGCGCGGCTGTTTATTTTGTCACAACAAATGTGTATGCAATAGATATCGCGCGGTGAGAAGTGTGTGTGTTTGAAGTTGAGAGCAGTACGTGCGGGATTTTATTTTGTTTGATTTTCCGTTTTTTTTTTTCTGTTTCGTTTCGTTAACAATAAAAATGGCCGAAAATCAGACGGCAAGTGAAGAGTCTGGTCAGCAGCAGAAGCAGCACCAGGACCAGCAGCAGCAGCAGCAACAGCAGCAGAACAATCAGCAACAGGACAGTTCGCCGGATCAGGATAGCTCCAGTGATAGTATTACACCGAATCCCCGGTTGAAGCCGGTTGTCTTGAAGAACTCGCTGCGCAGCATGAAAGTGCCACGCACCATCTCGGGCACCAGTGCCGAGGCGGCCAACCATCAGTCACAGGGAAGCAGCGGTAAACATCACCATCACATCAACCACCATCATCATCTGCACAATAACACCGGCAGTGGTGGCCATCACGGACACAATGTCATCCATAGAACAACGAGTGAAAGTCTGCGACTGGGCTCCGAGTACACTGGCGGCAGTGGCAGCATGACGAACTCCACCAGCAATAGCTCAATGCACGGAGGTGGATCCTCCTCGTTGGGATCAACGACAACCACAAACAATTCAAATTCGACAACTTCAAATCATTCGCATTCAATGTCGTCCTCGCCCTCGTCCCACTCGCACTCGCATTCGCATCCACACTCGCACCAGCATCTCTCGAATAGCGGCGTTGGACCGCCGGCAAGGAAACCAAAGACATCATCATTTCAGATAACATCGGTGACGGTCGGCAATAAGCTCAGCTCCGACAATGGCGACGACTCGGCCGATGATCTCGATGAATCTCACACCGATGACAACAGTCGCATCACGGACCTAGAAACGGAGACGCCCAGTGTCTCGGAGGACACTTTCTCGAAGGAGGACGTGTTCTTTGCGAACAACGCGCTCAGCACCACTGCGCCCGTAATACCGACCAGCGCTCAGTACGGTCTGGTGGTCGTCGACCCAATTGGACCGTCCGTCGGCCAGACCATACAGAATGTTCAAGTGAATGTGGCCGATAATATAATCAATGTCGTGAGTGCCGTTGGTAACAAGAAGAAACCCGAAGTGAAAGAGACTCAGCATCGCAGTGAACGGTTCAAAGTTGTTAAGATCGAGTCGACGGAGCCGTTCCGACGCGGACGATGGATGTGCATGGATTATTTGGATCATTCCGGAAACAAGGACATTAACGCCGAGAAGAATTTATCTGGATCCGGTGTGCAATCGGTGTCGAGTGTGTCCACCACGTCGGGTGCAACTGGAGACGATGCCTCACGCGGCGCCACACAGACCGCGATTATCTTGACAAACGACACGGGTGCCGGCATCGCTAACAGTGTTGGCGGCGGCGGCGGCGGCGGCGGTGGTGGTGGTGGTGGCGGTGTGGAGAATCATATTGACGCGGCTGCTAAGCTAGCAGCGGATAGCATAAACGTTTACCGTTCCGAATCGCAGAATTCGGCAGGAACTGGACAAAATGCGAATCAGACGATAGTTCATGCCCAGACACTGGGCGGTCCATTGAATCTACAGCAACAGCAACAACAATCGCAGCTTCCTAATCAATTCCAAGGTCAGCACTTCGAGGGCGGCCATGGTCAGACATTGCCGATTCTCTCAGAATTCCAGCAGCAGCAGCAACAACAACAACCGCCCCAGCATCAGCAGCAAGTTAATGGCAACGAGCCGTCGGTTGCTGGTCAATCACAACCCGCAAGCTTCTTTGTGAATCAGCTGAATGCGACAGCCGGCAGTGTTGCCGCCGGCAATGGGACGGCAGCGAATTTCCAGCAGCAGCCGCAGTCCACTCCGGCGCACGGTGTCACGTTGCCGGCGAACATTCACATGCAAAACGGTGGCAGTGGGGGAAACGGTGCCACCACCTTCCAGCCCGTTTCCTATATTCCTACGTCAGAGATGGGTGTCTCGCCGGGCGCTTCCATTCAGCAGCAGCAGCAACAGCCAACAAACCAGCAGCAGCCACAGTCCTCCAGAGTGTATGTGTCGCAGGCGAGTACAAGTGCTGCTCCGCAATCGTATCCGAACGCTGCTGCCATTATGACCGCCGGTGGTGGTGGTGGAGGCGGCGCACCGGCTGGTAGCACTCCTGCAACTGCAGCCACCTACACAAACGCCTCGACCACACATCAGTTAGCCGATTCAATTAATACGATCCAAGGGACACCACAGAGTGATTCGAACGCTGCCACCCCATCCAACGGGGGACAATCGCAGCCACCAGCCCAGCCTCAGCCCCAGCCTCAACAATTCCAGTCGATGCACCCGAATCCACTTGCTGGCCAAACAATGCCTCTACTAAGCCAAATGTCTTATGATATCCAAGCGCAGCAATCGCAGCCAACTCAGCCGGCGCAGCCCAACACCCCGGCAACTGTGAGCGATCCGACGGCCCTGGCTGCAACGATACAACAGCAACAGCCAATTGACAACAAAGTCGCAAGCAGTAGCAGCACAGGAGCTGACAGCAGTCCTAATGTCAGCAGCAGTGCTGCAGGCGGTGGCGGTGGCAGTGGCGGGGGCTCAACAGCCGCAACTAGTAGTAGTATCTCACAACAAGCACCATCGTCGTCTTCATCGCTATCCGTCGCAGGATCAGTGCAAGTATCAACAGCGGGAGGTAGCGCAGCTGGCACTTCGACTACAGGGAGCTCGGACGATCATCAGCTGCACCATAACCCGGAAACAGAGACTGAAAGGTAAGACATTTTACATTTTCGCTTATTTGAATATGCATAAGTCCTGACATTTTTGCGACTGTCGTCCCCCCCCGGCGAGTTGTTGATGTTGTAAGTGGCGGCCTCTTGAACCGATCCACTTAACCCTCTCTAAGTTGGCGGCGTGCTGTTTGTTTTGCTTGTGGGGAGGACGTTGACGTTGGATTTTGCTTGAATTTCCCTTGAATTAGATCAGAGACCAGTTTCATGCGAAAAATAACAAAATTCACTTGACATCTGTGACAGGGGTAATGTCATTGAATGGGTGTTGTATGAGGGATGCGTTCAGAGAGGAGTCATTCATCGTGGCGATGGAATTTAAATGGGCGTCGAAATAACAACTGGAGAGGGGTTTTTTGTGCGAATTCATTGTCATTTCGGGGTTGAAAAGTTTAAATATAACTCAGAGTAGATTGTTTCCATTTGATTGGGAATATCAGAACCTGTTAAACTGTTTTTCACCGTTGAACGCGCACTAGGACTGCTTGTTATTCGTTTGGGTTTTGGTCGATTAACTGTTAACGATCATTTGATACGAAATGCTTCTCCTAATTTCGTAGAAATTACTTCGACGTCACCTCTTTAACATCCCTGGATGATTCGATAACAACAACCATCCCTGTACACCAAGAAACAGCACCGGCTTAAGCTGTCAAAAGAGTATCTTTACAGAAGCATAACATTCCGTAAAAAAAAGGAAACAAAAAACCCACGGAATTCCCAACTGGACCACGGCCCATCGACTTTATGCGAATGAATTTCATTAAATGACAGTCCATTCAATTTTAGAGCCACCACCTTGTAATGTATCCCCGTTCTGTGTGTGTTCTCCGGGACTTACGTAATCCGCAGACCCGAAGAATGCTCATTATTTTTACGACTATGCAAATGTCTATAATTTGGGGGCATCATTTTGGCAGGTCGTTCGTATGTAGAAGTATATTATCGACACGCGCACCTCTCTCACACCCACTTTGTTGAGTGTTTTTGTTTTCCTCCCTCCTTTCCATCATCTCCTGGTGAATGGCATCGAGACGCTCTTTGGCCGAACATATGCTTTCAATTAGCAGAGACCAGTCAATATTGACAATAGCGGTTATATAACGACGGCAGTGGCAGTGCCTCTGCAAATCGTCGGTAGTTGGTGCAGACTTTCAAGGCTTTTGTTGACAGACGACAGTCGTCAGTAGTCGGCTTAGGAAGAACGTTTTTTTGTTTTTTTTTTTTTTTTTTCTGACCACCATCGAAAGCATATTCGAGCGCGACGCAATGTTTGCAAAACTGACGGGGCACGTGCGCATGGGCCAAGGTGTTTGTTTGAAACCACTTAAAATTAAATGCGTTATTGACACTAGTGGGTGATGGCCTTTTAAGGCGTTTATGTAATATTTTCGTTGCCGAGTGAAGAGGAGGATTACCGCAAATACGATGAATGTTGGTGTTATGGTGGATTGTTCAATTGTTTGGGCGAATAAATGGTCGACTTTGTGGCCGGATTATGAGCTTGAATTCAAGTTTTCTTTTAAATTTGGAATTTTTGTTCAAATCGGGAGATATTCAGGCTACGGTCCGGAGTGGACTCTGGTCTCCTCGCGATTCTTTTCTCGTGAAATGTTAGGACCGATGGTCTTCTGAACGTACTCCAAATTGTGGTCAATTGGCTACTATGTGGCGCTCCCACTTAAATAAACCAAATTGAACGAAACTTAACGAAACCTTACAAAAATGTTATTATGGTCGCAATGCATAACTTCTGTATCTTCTGTCGATTGCTTATGCTGACTCAAGCCGATTCGAATTTGTAGTAAATTTTCTGGTTTACAAAATTTGAGACAGCTGGCAAAATATCGTGCTAGCTGGAGAGGCATGTTGGATGAGGCCCTGGTCCACTTCAGACCATAGAAGAAGACGCCGCCCAGCTTTAACAATCGCCCCTTGTGGATACCAGCCCATAGAAACATTCGAGGCAACGATGTATAAAGCGGATGAGCGGGGCTACCAACCCAGTCTTTCCAGGTATCTGACAGACTTTTGACTTGATGAGAGCCAGCGACTCAATTCTACGACTAGAAGTCCACATTCCTTTATCCGAAGCATAAGATACTGCTTAAGGAATTCAGCAACATATCTTCAGTCATCACATCCTACTCTTGTTCCCCAGGTTTCCTGGATACTGAACTTTTTTTCCAATAAGATTCCGTTTCGATAAGACCGCCAGACTACACAGGTGTGTCCCCAGATCATCACACACATTCACACCGAATTTTCAAAATCTCTTCAAAGATACAAAAAATATGGATTCTCTCTCAATAGCAGAGTAGTCTTTAACGCAATCGGACCCTAGTCAGAATGGGATTGCCTTTAGTTACCACAGCACTCGGACACAAAGGTGGTCTTCAACCTGTATGACACACTGGCTCTTTATATCTGCCCTCCGAACCATCCTCTTACACGGCGTGGTTGTGCGGTGGCCCGTACTAAACGTCGGCACTCACCTCAACAAACTAAAAAAGGTACAGAGACAAGCTGGCACCTAGTGGGACCTCTCAAAACTACTCTCATCGATGCACTTGATGGTGTCAAGACGAAGGATGGCGTTTCCTCGGAGTGTCCAACTCTGAATAAATGTGTTCCCATCACTGCACCGTCCTGACTATAATGTCAATTAACGAAGCACTGTCCTGACTAGTTTGGACCGTGATATCCGCCCGAAATATCTGCATCTTTAGAGATAGCCAAGCAACAATTAAGACTCTGGCATCGTTCTATTTAAACTCAAAAATAGTAATCGATTGTTGTGTGTAGATAAACGGCATATCCGAGCAGTTCAAAATTCGCATGTGCTGGGCCCTGGGCACCAAGCCACTTTAGAGCTGACGAACTCGCTAAACACGCCTCTAGACCGCCGATTGATGGAATCTCTTGCAACATAGTGTAAAATCAGATTTCTTGTAAACTGGCAATTGTTCAACAATATAGGCCTCACTTGGAATAACTCGTTTCTGACACCGTGCTCGTTCGATCGAGAATGTCCTCAAACGCCAATCCACCACAGCACTGCGCTACCCTGAATCCTTTATTTACTTAAGCAGGAGAGGATACTGCACAGAGACGTTTTTCTCTCTTCTCAGTATAGGTACGTTCACATTATTAAACCTGGTTGAACGACATGTTGAATGACCTAGTCGTGGAGACCAATTTATACTAACTCGACTCCCTACGACGGTCGTATGGAATTTCAAAATTTTCCCTCGGTCGTGCAATAGGTTGTTCAATATTAACACCTGTGGTAGGAAGGCAGTACAAAATGTTCATTCTGTTTTGGATTCCAACGAGTAAGCATCAGCGGATGAATGGAAATGATATGGATTCTCGGTAGAGTTTAGGATCGTTTAATTATTTAGCACATCACCATCGCTGAAAGAAGAAAATGTCCTCCGATGTTGATGCCACGAAACTGCTTTCATGAATGAAGTCCGCGAACCACGTAGTACGTGAACACAAAGCATTTTGTGGTCGTTCAACCGGGTTCTATAATGTGGACGTACCTTATCCCTCCGATGATCGTAGATAAGAACAACCGGAGAAATATCCACGATCCGTTTTAAGTATAATGGGAACTCTGTTTGACAATAGTTACCCACTTAGTTGCTAAATGTCAGGCACACCTGTCGAACAACAAAACAAATCTGTCCTCAACTTGATCCAAAACGATCAAGTAGCCTGATTTCTCTAGAAAGATCAGAAATTAGCACTGCAGGGGTTTCTATGACCGGACGCTGAATATAAGGCCTCTACGGAAAAAGACTAGACCTTTTATCCGACTCGACTTCTTTAGAAGCTGCCTAGACGGGGTCTTCTGGACGACTGTCTTGCTCTCGTCTCAACTAAGAAAGTCACTATAGGCTCATGCCTTAATGGCATCCTAAATGATTTCAGCAATACATCAGTCATTGATTTCTGGACAAAACTGACCGGCTGTCATAATCACCACACACTTGGTGGCCTACTATGGCCTCAGTTCATGATTGCCATCAGGATGACAGTCTTTTGAGCACATTACTGCCCACTTCCGTTGCGAAGATCGCGACACTGACTCATTGGTCGAAATTCATTCTTCTGTATGCCTAATGTGGTCACCTCTACCACCCAAGTGACGGTTGATACCCTTCGACGCGTGGTGCAAATTTATGGGCATCTACACAAACTGTGTTCACTCCCCTCTCACATTTTGAGGATTATTTCTCTTTACTTAGTGCAATTCTTGGCTTCATTTTTGACCAAAGATTCGCGAACAAGGAAAGAACTGTCATCTGTCCAAGACTGTCCAAAAATAAACACCCGTACCAGCCAATGACATGCAAAACTGACTAATCACTCAAGGACAGTGATATGACGGAAGTTAGACAGTCAACAATGTTTATGATGATTTATGACATTAATAGCCGGCTCACCCACACGCGACTAATAGGAGGACTTGTGTCCAACCGTTTCATTTCTTTTGATTCGAAAATTAGATCTTAATTCCACTCAAATGCAATCTGTTTTCGTTTGATTTTATTTTAGATTCGTTTTTCTTTTCTCTCTTTCTGTGCTGTCGTTGGTTTGACTGGCTGTGCTATGGCCGACTAGAAGCCATTTGTTAGAAGGAGTCTTCAAACGAATCATAGATGACTCGCTTGCCTCAATTGGAGTCCTTGAAGCGTCTACCTTATGAAGACTCTGTTCGGTGTGACTCTTGTTAGAAAGTCTCTTCTTCTTTGGCTGGCGCTACAGTCCGAAGTAGACCTGGGCCTCAGCCAACATGTCTCTCCATCTAGCCCGGTCTTGTGCTAGTTGCTTCAACCCGCGCACGTCCAACTTATTCTGGGCCCCGTACTGGAGACGTGGTCTTTCTTTACCGCATTGTCCCTCAGGTTTGGTGTCGCAGACATGATCTAGCCACTGAAATAGAAACATAAGATTCGAACTGGATTGGCCATATCGATGTCGCTGTACAGTTTGTCGTTCAGTCTACTTCTTCTTCTTTGGCCGGCGCTACAGTCCGGGGTGCACCTGGGCGTCAGCCAACATGTCTCTCCATCTAGCTCGGTCTTGTGCTAGTTGCTTCCAGCCAGGTCCCCTTCTAGTTGCGTGCGCCACCGTAAGCATAGCCTTCCTTTACGGTTGACCCTCGGGGTTGGAGTCGAAGGCTTTTCAGGCCGGAGCATTGGTGTCCATTCGCTCGACGTGACCTAGCCATCTGAGACGAGAGATTCGAACTCGTTTGACCAGGTCGATGTCGCTGTACAGTCCGTGCAGCTCGTCCTCCAAACACCATGCATGCATACGAGACTGAAGATAATTCGAAGGACTTTGCTCTTGAAGCGCCCAAGAATATCCTCGTCCGCTTTAGTTAGTGTCCATGCTTCTGCGCCATACAGCAGGACTGGGACTATCAAGGTCTTATAAAGAGACGTCTTGGTTCTTCGAGAGGTGGCTTTATTCCTCAGTGGCTTTCCGAGTGCGAAAATGAAGCGATTGGCCAACGTGTGGTTGTTTGTATTGACTTCAGAGCCTAGGTAGACAATGTCTTTCACTACCTCGAAGTTATAGCTGTCCAAAGTGACGATTTTTCCAAGAGGTCGGTGTTGGTGGACCTTTTGTGAAGACAACATATACTTCGTCTTACCCTCAAGCCTCATCTTGGCCGCTTCCTTCTCGATGCTCACAAACGCCCCACTAACTGTCTGTTGTGCTCATCGGATTATGTCAATGCCATCGGCATATGCGAGCAGTTGCACAGATTTGTGGAAGATCGTGCCTCTGCTGTTGACATTTGAGTTCCGCACGATCTTCTCAAGAATGATGTCAAAAAAGGCCCATGAAAGTGCGTCGCCTTGTTTAAATCCTTTTCTCACATCAAAGGTCTCGGTACAATCTTTATCGACCTTGACGGAGCAACGGGCGTTCTCTATCTACATTCTGCAAAGACGGACGAGTTTTGCAGGGAAACCAAACCTAGACAAGGCGCCGTATAGCTTGTCTCCACAAATACTCTCATTCGCGGCCTTAAAGTCTATGAATAGGTGGTGGGTATCAACTTGAAACGCCTGGGTCTGTTCCAAGTTCTGCCTCAATGTGAATAGTGCTTGCTGACCAGAACCCGAACTGATATTGACCAAATCAGGCTGTTAACGTAGGGTCTCAGGCGTTAACACAGAACGGCCTTGTAGGATATATTCAGGAAACCTATTCCTCTACAATTGGCACAGTTTCGGGGGTCTCCTTTCCTTAGGATCGGTCATACGATGCTGAGATTCCATCGGTCAGGCATACTTTCAACGGACCGGATTTTACAGATGAGTTGGTGTGTGCACAAGTCATCACTAGCCGCCTGGAAAGCTCGAAAGGCAGTCCATCAGCACCAGCAGCCTTGTTGGACTTCAATTTGGCGAATGCTGCCGTCACTTCACTCAGGTCTGGAGGGCGAAATTCTTGTCCATCATCGCCTATATTGGATGGATTTTTCTGCCTGACAGCGGTAATTTGGTAGTCATGGCCGTTGTGCAGTCTGCAGAAATGTTCTCTCCAAATTCCCAGCACAGTGATTCTACTACTAGGTTCCCATCCTTGTCCTTGCAGGCTTCCGTTCGATTTTTGGCGAACTTGACATGTTCTTTTTACCTGTTGGTGGAGTTTCCGAACATCGTTCCTGCAGTAAGATCCCCTCAATCTTCTCGATCGAGCGCTTCTCATGCTCTTTTCTTTCCGAAAAGCAGGTCCTCTTTCCTTCTTTTCTGGTCGTAGAGCTCACGAGCAGCGGCTTTGTAATGCATCCTGTTTGGTTGCATGTGCTCGCTGATATTCTTCATCGAACAAGGGGTTTCTTTTTGGTGGCGAAGTGACAGATTTCTGCTGCCTTCTTGGCAGTATTGCCACTGGTCTTCAGCACTTGATGTCGGCGAGAGAGAGACTCTGTGTGAAGTGAAGGGAGACGCCATCGGCGAATTCTCTGGCGATCTCCTGCGATTGTGGCCGTGCGACGTCCCATTTAGATGATTTCGCGGGGCCCAGGAAATTCATTCGGAGTTTGGCTACGAAGGTGAGAGTAATCGAGTATAAAACAAGATAAAGTCGTCATTCAGTCATGTCCCCGTCGTGGCGTGGTTGTGTGTCTGTTTGTTTATGTATCTGTCATTCTTGCTGAAGGACGACGACGGTGCCACGAACTGCTGGAGCGCACGGAGCTGCACATCTTTTGTTTCAAGAGGAATCCGCCCGGGAAATGGGAAGGTCTGTGCCCAGTTAGTGATTCGAGTCAATATTAGCGCCTCGGAACGTCCGGCCGTTCAAAGTGCAGCTGGTGTGTCTGAATTTGGTTGATGGTGGATTGATCTGTTACACGAACTAATTTCGACAGCAAGCTTTTCCATTTTGTTGGCAAGGGAGGTGAAGCTTTTCATATGTCTCACCTCTCTTGCCTACAAGATGGAAAAGCTTGCTGTCGAAATTAGTTCGTTTAAAAGAACCCTTTGCAATCAAGCAACGGCAATACTGAGGCTAAGATTCGAACATTCGAAGACGGTGTTTACACACGGTTAAATAGTCGCGAGACAAAGGTGATGTGTTGGCAAAGGTGGAGCGATAGACCGCTCAAGGTTTGCTGGATTTTCGCAAGGTTTCCTTAATGACCTCCAATCGATTTGAATCATCCTTCGATTTGCATCACGTCACCCCTCATTTGTCCGTTTCACTGATTCTCACAAAATTATTTTTTTTGCATCAGCCAGTCGCCCTCCTCCCGTCTCTCGCAATCGATATCAAATGGCTCAAATGTACTTCAAAAGAAATAAATAAAACCCCCTTCGGCCAGACGGGGGAGATTCGATTTTATTCCGATTCACTAGTAATTCGACACCAGAAAGAAATACGCCAAATGTGCCCATCGCGCTGAGTTAAGTGGAATCTAAGAAAAACACCGTAAACAATAAGAGATCTCAGCTCAGCAAACAGTCGTTGGTAGTTGAATAGAATCCACACAAAGTCCGCATTAAGCTCGCTCAAGGACATGCTTTGCGTTTTCGTCACACTCGTCGGTGTTTGTTTATTTTCCCCCGAAAATCTTCTCGTATTGACAGTTGAGGAGATGTGCTACCTATACATTAAATCATACTTTAATTAAAGTCAATAAGTGCTTGGGGGGAGCATGGCTGTGTCGGCTGTCCCCCAAGCTCAGACGCAATTAATTGCAGATAGTGCTGTGCTCTGTACTCTGTGCTCTGTGCTCTGTGCCTGTCGTCGACCGGGCACCTGGGCTAGATGTTGCAAAACGAACAGAAACAAAAAAAATTCCACTCACTCACACGGGAGAAGATAGAACAACAACCGCGGAAAGATAGACAGCAAAGCAGATAGTTTCCAACGCCAGCGACTTACAGACACCTCGTCGGAGAGAGAGAAAATTTTGCAAATATTTTTTTTTTTTAGTTTCGCATACCGTCTACCTGAGCGCGTGTCTGTTGGGCTTCTTTTTTCACACCGTTCTCGTAGATTCGGGGGCCGCCGCCCCTTCTCTCTGCCGGCCCGTCGTTATGGTCTAATTTTTGCCCGCCTGGAGGGGAGCTGACTCACAGTCTATTGCAAACTTCTGTCGGGTTTTTTTTTGCTCTCTTAATTATTTATTTATGTCCGATGTTGCGAATTTGAATCGACGGCGTTAAGTCGGCGGCGTGGAGAATGCGGTCAGGCGCAACAACCTTTTTGGCAAATCTGCTTTAACTGTCATTTCCTCTTTTGACTCTTTCTGGTTTTCTTTTTCTTTTTTTGTGTTTTCTGTTTTTGACGGTTCTTCTCGTCTGTACGTGGTATCGTTGATTGGTTTCTGATTCAATTATGTGTTATTGACCGGTTGAGCTGTCATCTTGACACCTGGTGGCCATCGGTCAAAAATTGATTATTTTGATGCGACTTGGAAGGGGTTTGATGGATGCAGTGATGTTTTCTGAGGGACACCGGCTGTGGAAGATGTTCATTTTATTGTTTCAGGTTAATCTATGTGATTAATGGATTGTACTTAAACCTGAATATAGCTTTGTACGGTGACAGGAATCACTGTATCCATTAGAAAAGCCTTACTAACCACTGCTTGGATTTTTCGCTCAGAATCTCAATGTTGCCGGATGCACTCCAGGATGACTTATGTAATTAGAGAGGTTTCGCTCCGTCTCGAAGTCCAACAGCCTGAGTCTATTCCTGGACGTGTCGTAAAACCCAGCACATCAGTGGCAGCTTCTTTGATGGCTTCTTGACAACGACTCCATTCTTCTTCGATGGTTTGTGCAGGCGGCGTCGAACTTACAGAGAGTTTCTGGGAGACTCGGTCGGCAAGGACCCTGGCAGTCCGCTGCGATTGTAACTTTGCGACGTCAAACCGTGGTGTTGGTTCTCGACTCCGTTGTTCTCGTGATTTCCTGATTCTTACCTTGGCTACAACAAGGAAATGGTCCGAGTCAACATTGGCTCCTCGGAAAGCTCGGACATCAAGAATGCTGGAGGAGTGTCTGACGTCGATCGCAACGTGATCAATCTGGTTGACGGTTGATTGATCTGGGGACCGTCATGTCCTTTTATGGATGTTGAGGTGTGGGAACCGCGTGCTAGCAACAGAGAGGTTACGTCCCATGACAAAGTCCACCAGCCTTAGTCCGTTACTGGACGTGGTGTCGTGTAGGCTGTGCTTCCCGATGGCTTTGAGAAAGACGCCATCCTTGCCCAGCTTTGCATTGAAATCTCCCAGAACTTGGTGTCGCAGCGTTTGTGCTTTCTAGGAGATCATAGAAGTCGTCCTTGCTATCGTCGTCTTTATCCTTCGTTGGAGGGCGGACGAGCACAACGCAAGACTGATGTTGCCGAATGTAGCCTTAATGCGGATTACTCCGAAGTGCTCTTTTTTGACTTAGGACTTCTTGTCTAAAGTCCCAAACCCATAGAATCCGGTGCGTGCGTTGCGTGTTGTCAAAAAATTGACAGCTCATAAGGTCTAAAGGCCCATTCATATGAGCTGCGAATTGCGAACGCGAACTTTAAGAAACAACCTTTTTCCAGCAAATATGAACAAAAAGTTATACTTCTTGGTATGCAAAAAGAGGAAAACTGAATTATCGAGTTTTTTCATAGACAAAAATCCCAGTAAATGTTAGTTTAAGTATCCAAATTAATGATTTAAAAGTTTTCTCTGCGAATCAATCATTCTGACCGCGAACTGTCAAACTGAATTCTTGATACCCAAACGCAATCCAAAGACGAAAACGCGATCCACAAACTCACGAACAAAAAATTCGCAATGAAGTGTCCGTTTGCACCCGTAGTTCTCTGCGAATGAAAAACCTCCATATGAATGAAACGTCAATGTTTGCGAAGTTCACAATTCGCGGCGACCTCATATGAATGGGCCTTAATAAGAGGGGATTGTGGGCTATATGTGGAATGCATCAGAATGGCTGAAGTTGGCGAACTTTTAACTCTTGTTCCGTATGACAGTTCATTCTCACACTTATGCATGTGTATCATTTTACTCTCATGTGTCGTGTGGGATTGTATGTATGTATACATATTTCGGAAGCAGCGCACGCTTTCATTGGACCCCTCTTTGCAATCCGGCAAATACGATCTTTGTGGATTTCAACAGCAACTCACGCACCAGATTCTATGGGTTTGGGCCTTAAGTCCGCCTCGAACAACAAAACCGCTCTCAAACAAGCGCTGCCTTCGCTCTTTGGTAGCAATTGCCGTAATAGATGTTGCAGTGTTTAAACCTCTTTTCGTCCGGTCCATCCCATCGCACCGTCCCATTTGCTTCCGGAGCCTCTGTAAGTTCATCGGCTGCACGTGGTCTGTTATTGGACCACACAAACCACGTGCAGAACCGAAAATCGTTCTCCTTCTTTCGTTGTCCATGGTCGTCAGAAGTAGGATAATCCGTATCCAAAAATTGTTGTCGTCTCTGAACACGGTGGAGAAGTTATCCACACGCGTAAACCCCGAACCTTGAGGACCGGCTTAAACCCCTGGACAAAGGACCGCTACATTCGTTCACCTCCATTTATCGCCGTATTAGATGTCCCAGTTTTGTATCCTCTTTTTGTTCGGTCCATCCCATCGCACCGTCCCATTAGCTTCTGGAGCCTCTGCAAGTTCATGGGCTGTACGTTAAATACTTTCCAGAGGACGCCACGAGGAGACTGTATGTTAACTTGACCTGTGCATTTACAGAGATTGTTGCTGGCATTTCGCCAAGTTGAGAGCAATCAACAACTACTCCCTGTTTGAACAGACCTGTAGCTGGCGATCTTATCTGCTTTAATTACCTGCAAGCACCCCCTAGCATGGACAAATGTTAAACCACTCAGTCATCTGCTTTCGTGATCAACGACAGTTTGTTATACGTTTTGAGAAGCACTGATTACAATGCTTTCATTTGGATATTGCACCCATTTCCATACAACGTGACTCAATTTCACTGAAACAACATAATAGGTGCTCTCACGATTTCTGTGACGCACAGCGAATACATTCGATTTCTCGGTAATCGCTTGTGATTACAAATTTTTTAATGTTTTGACGATAAACATGGCGATCAAGATGGCTGATGAATCACCTTCCGATTGTCGCTCAACAAACCCATTCGTTTCAGTTCTAAAAATAAACTATGTTTCGAATGCATTGTGCTATTTATGGGCAGTCCGACAAGGAAACTTTCGTTGACTTGAGGCGACACACCTGGAATTTTGCAATGTTTCTAGAGCAATCGTCTTGCGAAAGCAGAAGGTTTCCGTATGCGTTTATGGTCAAGCAGGCTTCAAAACTATTGTCGCCTTTATTTTATATTGAACACTGGTACGGGTACGTAAATGTCGAAAGCTGTCCTTTTTAGAAGGCTCGGTTAAGATGTCCCTTATCTAGGTTCCAGGTCACAGTGAAAGAGTGGCTAGGCTTCAGTGCTCACTTGCAGAGAAGGTGCACAGTGCACACTCGATTATAAGCATTCAAAGTTAATGTCTCTGCACACTTCCTTAAAAAATAACATCAGATGGATCAGAAGCTCAATGTTCGCCTTCTTGAAGATTGAATCTGTCGCTCTGAAGGCCCAGTTGTCGAAAATCCTCATAAAATCTTGTCGTTGTTAATTGGTCATGTAGATCAACAAGGCTGAACACGACAAATTGATACTCCTCGAAGTTTAGGTAGATGCCACACCATACTAAGCTCCACCCCTTAGAATCCGTTGCGTGCATGCGTTTAGATTCAACAAGTTTATTCAAAATAACCGACCCAATGAATGCGTTGCGTTTACAAAACAAATTTAAACACAATTAAGAAATTCGAAGTGACTTTCTTATAAAAACAAACAAAAAGTGTTAATTTATTTAAAAATTCCCAACTCCATCCGTTGCAATGCATTCCACTAGTGGAACGCATTTGTTGTCTCTCTTCCTGTTACTATTGCTTGAGTTGTCAATTTTTGTCGGAGCACCACTTGTGCAGCTGATTCTATGGGCCGGAGCCTGTAACGTCAAATTGTCCCAAGACTGAATTTCCATTTGATTGAAGTGGATGGTGACGGAAAGCGGATCATCTAAGACAACGTCGAACGAATTCGATCGCCATCCAATCACGGTGAGTCGCCTCAACGGTGGCCAAGTCAGGTCTTGTTGTGTGTCTTGTGGTGCGATTGGTAGGGAATCATCTACTACGAGCTGATCTACGAAAACGTTTAATTCGCTCATGTTTTGGCAAAAATTGGGCCGTCTGAAGGGGGTAATCGCTCAGAAGCGGCTCTATCCCATAGGAGAGGAATCGTGATCCATCAGGAAAACGTCAGGCCATACAAAGCAATGGTGACTCACCAGAAGCACTGTGAGCTTGATGGAGAGTCTCATGCATCCAGCTTATAGTCCGGGCAACCAATATCCACCATCATCATCTTCTGACCCGCATGATCTAAATAAAGATGTCGCGGGGGTATAGAACGCACTATGGGCCACTCTCCCAGTCACTCGATCCACCGCCATCGATCCTCAATAAACGACATCATGAAGTATATGAGTCTATCAAGGGGTTGCCTTCCTGGCACGCATCCAAACGAGTTTTCTGGTGAAGATTTAGCCTCAAGGGAGACTTGTGAAACTAGATGGAAATATGCTCTGATGTTCAGGCACGGATTCGCTTTATGTCGCTTTATGTCGCTTTTCAACGTTACGAGAGTCGAGATGTTGACGTACAAAAATGCAGAATCTGCGAAAATGTGTAAACAAGCTCGTCGTGGAATGGAAAGGTTGTCGATCTGTCCATCCCTGACTGAAAATTCTGTGGAATAAGTCTCTTCCAACGAAAGAACAGATTCATCCACCACACCACGTGGCTTCTAATTCCCGGCGTCCTGACCTCAATGAATCCCAGGATGGACTACTTATGCCACGACATTCCTTTCAAATCTGCGCGCGAAAAAAAAGAAACACTGATTTCCCGTCCCACTTAATTTCTGACCGAAATTCCATTCCCCGTTGCCAAATAGTGTCACTGGGCGCAAGGTTACGAAATACTTGCCCAACATGATCCCCCATCGACCACTGGATCCCCAGCCACCTACATACACCTCCAATTTCTGACAGGCCACCAGAAAGCGACGCAATTTCAAATTTGCCTGCCAACCATCGTGAGGAGTCGCATATTGCCCAGTCGATAGGCAAGCGGCAAACAGTGTGTCCTCAATACACGCTATCGCTTAGCAATAAACAAACAAAATGGCAAGTGCGCAAAAACGATTTAGCTTGAAATCGGGTCATGGTCACTGGCACCGCCACCACCCACCCTTGAGTCGGAAAAATTTCGCGAGCTAACCAGGTAATCCAGATATCACTGTCAAACAAATTCGAACGATCGTTGTCGTCGGTCGCTCGCTCGCTCTCTTGTTAGCGTGCCACACGACGCCCCCAAAAGAGAAATCAATACGCTCCCCGTCATTCGACCGCTCGCTCGACGGCTCTGTCTCGTCGTTATTTCGGCGCAGCTCAGTCAATCGCGTGCCAAAGATGTCTCTGCTGTTTCTGTTGAATCTGAACAAAAATTTGCTTGCAAATGTTCAGTCCGCCAAATCCATCTCCCGTGATTGCTGCTCACGTCGCGTCTAGTTCTCTCCCCTCAGAAATGATACGACACAGGGGAAGTAAAAAAACAAACGTCGTAGATACGGTGTAAGTAAAATTAAACCCTCTTATCAAGATTTGTGTTTATTTTTAAAGAAGAAACAAAACAATGAATGAATGCACTGCTTTCCATACATATGCGCATTCATTCACATGTCAACATTGCATCCACAGCCTCTGTCTGAGGGCAAGTCCGACTTAGTAGTTCCCCGGTGTGACTGTGATGGCGGCGGGCAAATGCGTCAAAAGTGTAAACAAACGCGCTCGTCGATGAAACACAACCACAAGACAGACGGAAGGCTGCCAGCAGAAGTTAGTAGTTTTGTCGTCGTTTTCGAAACAACTTTTTGCGCCTGTCTGCGTCCACTTTTCTATCGATATCGATACACGAGTATGTATGTACCTTGTACACATTTGCCGTTTTTGTTGTCTCTGCTTTTGCGCCATTGTGCGCAGTATAATTAAGTACAGGGCGTCTATAAATAGACATAATGTTTCTCGTTTGTTTTTTTTTTTTTTTTTGTTATAAATAATGTTCGTTTTCTAATCACAGACAAAACAACAAAAAGGAAACATTTTATGTGCGGGCGAAACACGATCGCCAATTTGTCCAGAATAGGTGCCTGCGACGGTACGCCACAACCTCACTTTGGCGATGGCGTCAAAATGAATTGCCTCGCATGACGTTAGCGGTGTTTTGGTGAATTTTTCAGATTGGTGCCACACAAATTGGCAGCTTTTTCTGTTCGTGGTCAATTTTTGATCATGTCGCTAGTGGTGATCAGAAGGAGAGCGCGAGAGAGGGTGATCAGAAAATGATTTTACGTCAGATCTTTTCGCTGATCGACTGGTGGTCACAGATCTTGTCGCATTTCTAGAGTTTTCCTGTACCGCCCTGCGATTTTCTCTTGGGTTTGATAGCACTGAACGCTGTCACTCAGACAAAGTGACGTCTTTTCCCACAATTCGTCAGATGAACGCACAGAGAAAGGGACTTCGTTGACAGACGACTGCGCCTGCATAAACCACCGTGTGTCCATTTCTTCGTCTTTGTCTTTGTCTTTCTCGACCAATCTCACTACCCACTGAATAATGACATTCAAAGATTGACCATTTCACACGCTTGGACTTTGCATAGGCCTACAGCCACTAGCGTTCGTTTGATGTCTTGTTTCCATCCCACCATCTAGGATGACTAATTTATTGGGCTACTTCACGATACGGTTGTTGTCAATGAGTCAAGTTTTATGTGCCTGTTCTGATGAATCGCCTAGTTGCTTATGTAGTTGATAATAATCGCGTATGACGCGGCTGTCGTTTGAGTCTCAAAGAACACGAAATAATCACTTTTGATGACAGTTCGTAATTTTTAATTCATCATTTTTGAGAGAGAAGGGAAAGGAAGGTCACAAGAAAGTTTCTGTCCACTTTTCTGGTAAGTGGCTCTCTTGGATAAGCACCACGTCCATGGCTGAACCTACCGCATGTCCAGGTCCAAAGCGCTTAGGGACGCATTGTGAAGAATAAAGCTATACTGCATCTACATTGCCTGCATGCAATTACTTTCCAATTGTACAAAAGAAAACCTTAAGTGGCTTCATCTGATCACACACAAACAATCTTGAATTCCTTCAATGCGTTGAACAAAGCTTGCAGAAAAGTTAGCTTCCTCAGCACTAAAGAAGGAGGCGCTGAACGTAATGCTTGCAGTGGGTGCGTCGGCCCTGCTCACATCATTTATTTGTTGACCCTGATCCCTCAGTCATTCCACCAAGAAGAGAATTCCACTACGACAATGTGTAAAATGAAGAAGGATTGTAGAAGGATGTAAACGACACAAATGTTGTATCGTATTGGAAGAAAGGGTCCAATCAATGGTCGCACCCTAGCATCTGTGGAGACGACTGCGACGGCTTGCTGACTTACTAGCTAAGAATCTGCGGTCTTTTGCAGTCTTGGAGACGATAGCAATACAATGTCCATGACGATAGGGTTGGACCCCGTGCATAATATGCGAGGACAGTTGATGTAGAACACAACCGCGAAACCCTTGCGGATCCATTCCGTGAGGCAAAGATCTGCCAGCCTTATTCACATCGGGCACATGGATAGCCAATGCTCTATCTCCTACATCCAGTCTAGTAAGATTAGTTCCATGTGTAGACGCTAAAACTACGTCTCACTTACATAGGTCCTGATGAACATTTTTTTCCTTACATGTTCCTCCCACCCATTATGCGTAAACATTGTCTAATTATTCTGGGATAATGAACCTAAATCCGAATTGGAGGAATTCATGGAGTCTTGGAGGAATTATTCTCCTCAACAGTGGCCAAGCAGTTGCAGAGGATAAGTCCAATTAATTTTGTTACCCTGGGACATCAGATGGTTACGACGTGGCGCTCCAACTGCCATCGCATTGACGTTTGACGGTTTTTGCACTATTGCTACTAATGGTTGGTTAGACAGTTCCACCTTGCATTAGCTAGCTCAATGATTTTCTTAGCCACTTTATTCTTGAAATCAGCGAGTTGAATACATAGGATCGCCTAATCAAGTGTGAGAAGCTTGAGCTCCTTGCGACCAGCTTCGACAGTCGAAGTCAAGATAACTTGGTTATGTCACAGCGAATGAAATTGGAGGAGTGAGTTCATTTCATTCCCGAACTGTACGAGATGCAGCAGGTGATTCATCTTAGGCAGAGCAGGTACAGGGATATAAGTCGTGTCAGTAGCTTAAACTTATTAAAAAATGGGGGCGGGAGTCTGTGTTCTTTTGACACTTCTATTGCAATTTAAAACTTTTGGGCTACCAACTGACATTTAATCAATCAAATGGAATTGTTTGAGCCTGAGTCCTGAGTTTAGGCCTGACTATCCATCCACCTTTCCATTATTGATGGTAGCACTTCAGAGTGTGGTGTGTGTTTCACGCTGCGGAAGCCAGCCTTCAGCCCCTGAGCTGACAATAGTCCTAATCGTTATTAGAACGAAGTACATCTTGTTCTTGGACAGAATCCTTCTTGTAATGTTCCATGAACTTCAAAATATATATTACACAATTTGCAAAACATGGTCCAAACATGTCTCTAGTACAGTTGACAATGGGTGGTGTGAATAAAAACTGAGTATGAGCATTTCCTCAGAATTTTGGAGGAAATGCTCCATCTGGCGTGAATAAAAATGTATTTCGTTAAGTTTAACCAATCCTCTCCGCTCACATATTTTCACAGTTGAGTATTACCTCAGTTTTGGTGTGAATAAAGATGGAATGTATTCAGATATCAATCGTTGAAGTTGAGTGTGCATAGGAGGTGACTCAAGAGACAAAAAAATAAAAAATATTGGAAATTACTGCGTCGGAGGAGGAATACTTTGACGGATTAAGCCTTATTCCTTAAACAAAAAATTCTGGAATGGGCGATGGCGATTTCATCAGGTGTTTACAACTGTATCCGTGTTTGCTGGAAAAAGCCAAACCGATTCAGGTACTCATCGCCATGTAAATAAGGCTTTAATATTGCAATACGAGTACAATCTAGAGCGCCAATTTCACTTCTCGCAATTCCTCGATCGAAGAAGGAAATTTCATCCACAGATCCGCCTTTGCACATATAGCAATACACTTGCCAAACTGTTTTTGATACAGTGGTGTAATGAACCCCAAAGTCCTCTCCAACTCCAACTTGGAAACCCGGTTCACCAATGCATCGGAGGAATATTTCATCTTCTCCATGTTTGGTATTGCACCAGGAATATCAGAGAGGACTGATTGGTTAATCATTCCATGTTGCGAAACTCGAATTTGTAATGTTTCTTGAAATTATCCCCAGTGTCCCCGAAACGCCGTGAATTATATTGTTTTATTTTTCGCGTTTCTATATTTAAAAACATGATTGAAAATGAATAATTCGCATGTGTTTGCGTTTGTTAATTGAATTTGAAGAATGTTGACGAATAAATTTGCCAGCTCTCCAGCAGAGTTTTTAAACGTAAAAATTGAGGATAAGAACCTGCTTTGAGGAACATTTTTATTCACACCAAATTGAGCATTTCCTTTGACGAACATACTCGACTCAAGTGTTTTTACTCCGAGTGTTTTCTCAGTTTTTATTCACACCACCCAATATCACTACAGGCAGTGCTGCCAAATTGAAATGACACCGCTGGGAAACGTCTTATTTTTGCTCGATGAGTAGTTAGAAAGGCTTATGTTTCTTTGAAACATTCGAATGACTCTCCCAATCAATGTAAGCAAACCCACAACGAACGAGTGTGGTACAGGATGACAAGACCCCCTAAAGAAGGTCTATACATAGATGTACAGTCATACTTATGTGGACACCCCTGTGAAGCATGGTTGAGGTCTGGTTCTCATTAATTAGTTCTCATGTGTCATGACTTAATTTCGCTTTTCGAATGCTGCTGTTTGCCTTAAATTGCCATTGCAAGGTAGGAGATTACATTTCGTTTGACCAATTAAACGAGATTCCTTTTGTCTGCCGTCTACTATGCTGAATTAGTCACCAAATCAGGAAACGAAATTGTTCAGTTTGACTTGTTCATGGCTGGGTTTGTTGGTTCACGATGCTGCTGTTTCGACACATGAATAATGCACACATTGCATCTTGTGAAGTTTTCAAGTTGGAACTGCTTGTTAAACGCTACGAAGCCGTGGTAAACGATTATTCACCTTTTTCTTCTTTGTTTGGCGCTACAGTCCGAAGTGAACCTGGACCTCAACAAAGAAGCCTCTTTAACTATCGCGACCTCCGGCTAGTAGATGACTTTAGTTTCGTACGCTTAGGCTGACGTCCCGGTTGCATCACCTCAGACACGGGTACCGTCTGTTGCCTTGTTCGATAAGTTCGGAGTCGAAAACTGGTGTCCCCCAAGGTGGCCAAGGACCTTTTCTGCCTTTTGAGATTGTCCATGTCCATGCGCCGTACAACAGGAATGTACCGTGTCTTAAAGTTTCTTTGGTCCCTCGAAGATGGCTCTATTACTCAGTTGCCGCTTGAGAGCTGCGTTAGATCTTGGTGCCTGGTTCTTAATGTTTACTACAGCGCTGTGGTGGACGAAGTTCATAACCACATCGATGACCAATGAAAGCCTCTATCCATGACGTCGATTTATTTCCCGATTATTCACCTTTTTCTTCTTTGTTTGGCGCTACAGTCCGGCGTGGACCTGGGCCTCATCTAACACGCCTCTCCAGTCAGCACGATCTTCCATCATCGGGTCCAGCTGCGTACACCAATTTGTTTGACGTCTTTCTCCACTTGTGTGCGCCATCTCGATCGAAGGGTCCTCTGTTGCGTTGTCCCAATGGCGCAGAATCAAAGACTACACTTCCACAGCCTTCGGGAAGATAGTGCGTCTGTGTTGGCGTGTGAGTCCGCACGATCTTCTCCCAGATGATGTTGAGAAAGACTAGCAAAATCCTTTTTTGACGTCTTGTTGAGTTTGTTTCGGACCAAGACTGTGCAGCTTCTCCATTGTCGTTCTGACGAGTTTGGCGAGAATGTTGCGTTTAGGTTAGATTAGGTAGTAGTGACTGACGGCTAAGGGCAGTCACACTTAGGCCAGAGTAGGCCCATTGTGACACCACGCGGATTGACTTCTCCTAACACTTGAACCAGTTGGTGCTTCTAGTGAAGCGATTTAGCTGGTCAATGCTGGCACTGTTTAGCTCGTTACGGCCGCTGAAGTAGGCTCCTAGGTGTAGGAACCTACTACTAACCAGAGCACTACCGGAGCAGAGTAGGTGATGAGTGTTTTCTTCCTTCTCTTCATCCATGCAGCTTCTTCAAAAATCATTATATGGGGCACCCATCCTGCGAGCATGAGTGCAAATTGCACAGTGCCCGGTTATGACTCCAATGAGGATCCGTAATGAGTGCTTGCTGAGTCTAAGTAGACTGAGTGACCGTCTCAGGTAAAAAGATGGCAAGATTTCTTTTGTTTTAAGGTAGGTGGTGCCTTCTAGCCATTTGTCACTAGTGGTTTTAATTGTATGAATCTTTATAAGATGGTAGGCTGTAGCGATCGGCATGGAAGGTGATACCCCTGCTATTGATAGGGATGAGGTTGCACCACACTTGGCGAGTTTATGACATTGTCCAGGGATTTTATGGCGGCCTGACTATCGGAACAGATGGTGATATCCCTTGTTGATATCACGTTGTTTTTGAGCCATGACAACGCCTCTTTAATCGCTATGGTTTCTGCCTGAAAAACGCTACAGTGATCAGGGAGCATCAAGGAGAGCGTTGAGATCTTGCGAATAGACAGCCGCATCCACCCCTTGGCTTGTCTTCGATTCATCTGTGAAAATACGCAGAGGATCTTTCAACGTCTGCCTGTCAGACATTCAGTCCGACCTGGAAGGAATGCTGATCGAGAATTTCTTCTCGAAGACAGCCTGTGTCGGTCAGTATCGCTAGGAAAGAAATTGAATGTCTTGAGAATGGTTGAGTGGCCAAGGTTGAGCTCGGACCACAGTCGGAGTGTTTTGATTCTCAAGGCTGTGCTGGCTGCTGTTTGTTTTCCGAATATTTCCAGTGGTGGAAGATGGTGGAAGATATTCAGTGCGTCTGGGAGGGAGTGCTTCTCTTTCAACTCGGTTGAGTGTCTTGCGGTTGATAGCCTTGTTTAGTGCTGTCCACCAAACTGAGACTCCATGCAGAAGAGTCGGTCTGACAATAGAGGTGGAAATCCAGTGAGCGATGCGTGGTTGTAGGCCCCATTTGCATACAATGGGGCAGAAGAGGCTTTCCTGTCCTGGGTGTTGAGCTTCCAATTTAGCTTGCTATCGGATAGGGGATGCTTCCCCACCTATGAGCAGGCATGCATCCCAGATAATCTTCGGCTGCCTTAAGAGAGTTCTGCAGACAGTGCGCCTATGCCGGCAATGGATTGCTGGATCTTAACGCGTCTACGTCAAGAGAAATAAACACTTGAAGTCTCTCTTTTTTTAACGACTTACGCGAATAAGTTCCCACTGCAAATTTACTTCGCATCGTCGTGTTCCATTTGGCTCCAGTTGGTTCCTTACTAATTGATACGATGAACAGACAAATGGTCCAGTCGCGTCTACGTGCATCCCTTGATCCACCACCTAACATTCTATTGAACCCGCGACATTTTTTCCCTTCCACGAGTTCCTTACCATTTTTGTAGAACAACGAAGACGAATTTCCAACAAAACACAACTTCATTCCGAAAATGTCGACTCCCCAAGAATGAATTTCACCAAGTATGACCCCGATTGAGTAATCCGTTTCATCGGAACAATGATTAAGTCATTCCTGTTTTGGTGACGATCTTCCCTGAATTTTCGCAGATTTTGTATACTTCCGATCGAACATATGGCTTTTGCCGTTAAAATGCATAAATCCCGTTCAGACACGATCTCCTTCCTACAGTCGAATCCACACTGCGGAGGAGATGAATGATTTACTGCCACATTGGCTTACGGAGGACGGACTTCATTGTCAATGACGCATGCATGTGGTTCCGTTGATCATCGATGTGTTCCCGAGCGAGTGCATTACTCGACATTGCCTCATCCATCTTTGTCTCGCTGAAATTCACTTCCTTTGCATCATGCATCATCTGTTGAGTGAGCTCTTGTTCTTGTGGCAAGGAAGGTCAGTCATTTCTGCAAACGCAACGCACTGTGGCTCCCCATCCACGTCACAGTCGTGACATCATACTCGCATCACACTGACTGGAAGTAGAGCCACAATTGACTTTGAGCCCCCCTCTAACTATTGCGCAACACAACAGCAAAAGTAATTAGCACTGTTGTCAGAGCAATCACCCCATCAACAATATAATGCGCCATAAAAGCTGCCAGATGTTCGTTGATAGAACAAAGCAGCAATTTCACAGTCAAAAAATCACCGCTAAATTCCTATGACTGTGCCGGGTAACAGTCACTCGCAGCAATTGTTTTCGTTTTTTACGCCGTAAAGGAGTTTGGACCTCGCCATAAATGCAATCTTCCATGTCTGTCTCGCGCTTGGTGCGAACAGGTGTGCAGGCGAAGGCCCGCCGTTTGATTAAATGGAGTGTAAGGTCTACGATGCGCACTGCAGCTGGTGGTGATTTAGGAATTTTGTATTCAAACGTTGCGTGGGTCGTCTTTGGGCGGTTGAGTTGCTCGCGGTGACTTGTCATCCACGAGTTATGACGCATGTTTCAGTCTTGTCGGCGGGGTTCGATAATGTCAAGGCAAGGAAGTGATCGTTGCGATTTTTTTCCTGCGTTCCTGTAGAAACGTGGACAACGGGCCGTATTCAGTTCATATAGCTGTATCGCCACGGTTCTACTGGGTCTTAACCAGGGAATGCAGAGAAACAGTTCATCAAACAATGAAAACGCCACAAATGAACGAAACTTGACGAAGAGTTTGACGATAAATGGAGGACGTACTCAAAATGGACACGACCACTCGGGTGGCAGTTAGAGAAGCTTTACGGGAGAGACGCAGAGGACGCAGAGAACCGTTGCCAACGAGTCTTGTTCAGTTCACACAGCTCTTTCGCCACGGTTCTACAGGGCCTTAACCAGAAAACGCAGTTGAATAGTCCACCAAACAACGAAAACGCCACGAATGAACGAAACTTGACGAAGAGGTTGACGATAAATGGAGGACGTACTCAAAATGGACAAGATCACTCGGGTGGCAGTTAGAGAAGCTGTACTAGACCCAAAGCGACTTTGGTCTCGTCTATGAACTCCACGCCTTCGGTAGCTAGGGCACGTAAAGCACGTGAGCAACTTGAAGCTTTCACCTTAAACAGCTGATTCACTCGTCTAAAGTCCACAATCCGAAGGAATTCAACTAACTTCGAACGCGTAGTTGGAGATCCAGCAGAAAAACACATGTTATCTCCTCGACTCAAGTCCACCCGGACTGTGGTTTCGTTCTCGTAAATATTTTGTAAACAGAGAGTAGATAAGGGGACCACTGGCAACCTTATCGCCCAGACACTTCCCTTGAATCACGCCGAAGGCCCCTTCTTGAAGTGACTCTGCCTGTGATGTAGATTCAGCTAACAAGTGTGTGAACGAGAACTTCCGCACCTCATCTAGCGGTGTTACCTCTCAAGACCACATTGAGTACACACAATAACATGATGTCCTCACCCTGCCGCCCCTCCCAGTCGGTCAACAATCAGAGCAGAGCTCTATCAGAACCATTTGATTAAAGCCTGTTCGCGCAAATTTAAGTTCATTTTACGATCGCCACCGCGACACGACACGAAATTGCTTTAACCTCCACCCCCCCAATTCCGGGCACACACAAGGCTATCGGGCATTTTGTTGCTGTTGCCCGTCGCTCGATCTCGCCCTGCACGACGCCCCCATTTTAGAGACAATTGATGATTGCCTGCACTCCGGCGACCGACAAGAAGAAACCGCAAGCTGTCACAATGTGTGCTTAGTTGCCTTTTGAATTGTGTTTCACCATCATCCTCCGTTTGCGTGGGTGTGCTCTTAAAGTGCTGCTGGCGGGCGTAAAAAATTAAAATAAATTAACGAAAGTGTAGTATATGCACATATTTCTATCTGGCTTGTAAATTTCTTTTATTAGTCCAAGACTCGTGATGTGTGTGACGTCTTCTGTGTGTCTGGGGTCTGTGTGTGGCAATCTTTCGGCTGATGAGAGGACAATGGATTTAATTTGTGACCAAAAAGTTTGGCACTTTGATTATTTAAGCTCCAACTCCGGCGGTTGACAAGGCAGAAGCCACGTTCGAAATGTCAGAGAGTTGAAGCAAAGAAAAAGAAGATGGCGGGCGACTTTCAGCTAACTAAAGCAAGTAAGCCATTTTTAGTGGACTTCTTACTGCTCCTATTGTCATCCTACTAGTCTAGTCGATCTAGAGTACGTCGTCCATTCGCCGTCAAGTTCTTCGTTAACTTTCGTTCATTCCTCAGGTGTCTGTTATTTCCCTGCTTAAGGTCGTGAAGAACCGCCGCCAACAAGCCTTGTTCAGCTCATGCAGCTAAGGCCGCGATTATTTTAGTGAATAATATTGGCAGCTGTCATAAATCAGGTTCTTCCCTAACCACCACTCCAAGCACCTGACGTTCTCCAAGTCGGACTATCTTTCCATTCCCACCAAACCAAAATGGCGGACATCTGACAGCTGAACCTACACATGTCCTACATCAAAAGAATCCCCCCAATCGGAAGTAAGACGCAGTTTTTTCCTTGTTTTGATTAATTGCCGACATTTTTATATCAGGCCATTGACATTGCCACAAAGAATGTTTACCGTAAATTAACACTAAGACCTGTCGTAAAGATTGAGGGATATTTTTTTTTTTATGATTTTCGGTCATCAGCAGCTCATAAATACGCGGAAAATTTCAACAATTTCCTTAAATCTTATAATTTATGCGTTCTTAAAGTTGAAAGATGTCAAACTGTGTCCACGAGGCATGGGGAAAGTGTCAAAACAAACGATTCTAAAAATTGACTGGAATCGGTTTTATGTGGGGGGCTTTAAGGAAGCGACACATGCCAGAGTTAACTGCGTCAAAGTGTAAGGAACTTGCATAGGAAGTCGCTACATGTTCAAGGGAGGTGTCTGCGGATCTGTGGAACACAATTGCGCTTCGGCTCTGTCCACAAATAGTAGATGTCTCTTTTGTGGAGGGTTTACAGCGCGTTTTGTCATGATTGCTAGTGTAGCTTAAATATTTATCGGTGGAGTACTCGACGCCTAGAGCGGGCTGTGCCACCAAGCCATGGCGCTGCTACACGGTTTTCGAGTGAGTGGCTTGTCTGGGAGGTCTTCGACAAATTGTAGGACTTTGGTTACGAATCCTCAGTCGCTCCCGGAGCATAGTCGATCACAAATAGATCGCCTACAGTGTACCGATGTGGGCGACGGTGCTTCTTCTCTTACAAAACCTTCCATTTAGCCCGCTTTTTACAATGTTATCAACTGTCATTTGCATAGACCAGAAAATTCAGGAAACCCACAAGAAAAATATGACAGGGTAAAGTCAGGCGATCTTCGCGGCCGGTTAAGATCACCGCCAAGTGAGAAGATCATGTCCAAACATCTCTCGCATTGGTCGTGCAGTGTTTCCATTGTAGAGGGAGTGATCTGTTTGGCACTTACCGCTGTTCTGTTAAAGACATATGTCGTTGATGTCCATATCAGTGTTGCCATAAGGACTCTATAGAGTCAAAAGGACCTTTGTTTTTAGCTTGACTCGTGGACTCATCATTTTTAGATTTGACTCATTTTTTTAAGAACAAAAATACCCAATCACCTAACGTACTACGGTTTTATTTAAAACACCTGAAGTCGTACTAGTTTCTTTTTTCACATAAGGAGGACCTTATTCGCCTTCAAAAATTGACAAGAAGAACGACGTTAGGAACATCAACAGCAAGACGTTTCGAAAAATTCGAGTTCCATACCTGATATTGTTCTTCTTTAACAGAAGTTGGCAATCATCGACGTATAGCGCTCGTTCTTAAAGGTGATGGACTAATCAACGTCGTTCTATATATTTTTTTCCCTTCGCCATGGCATGTCCGTCCATGGGGCTTCGAAAACAAAAATTACTAATTTGACAGATGTAGCTCCAACAGTATGGCCGCTATCAACTGTCAAAATTCTGAAGCCACTTTTGGAAGTACTGTCATACCTTCTTATTCCTGCCAGATGAAAGCCAATGTGATTTCGATTCCTTGTGAGTCGACTAAGTTTCGCAATGAATTCGGTTTCTGCTTACAGAGGCAAACCGCGTTGGCCATCATCCAAACATCTTCGTGTAACGATTTGTCCCTACACAAGCTCAACAAGGCTTTGCTGGGATTGAGAGAGTCTCAGCTAAAATGGGTCTACTGCTAATTGGCCATCGTTGCAAGTAATACTCTTCGTTGTTGTGAGTGGAGATTTTTCTATTTATTTTAGTCAAGCTTGACTTCTCGGAGTGTCAATCTGAACATTGGCAACGACTGTTACAAGGGGAGTTTGAAATAAGGCAGCGAACAGTCATAGCCAGAAGAAAGAGGAGAGATCGAAAGGGAAAAGCTATCCGCGTTGAAAATGTACAGGGAACATGGCCGTGACATCGTCATCAGTTGCTTCTATGTGAATTGGCCATCTCAGATCTCATCCTATGTTTGGCCACGTTTGGAGTTCATGACTTACATTTAATCTTGACGTCCATGATCAGTCTTAACCGTGGAAGCACATGTACGACGAACTTTTATGTTGGCGTCGTCAATTCGACGAAGAATGTTTTTTACGCATAAGCATGTCCTTGCGCCGTCCACGTATTCTTTAACAATGCGGCCTGTCCGAATTCCTATCGCATCCGAGATAGCCGTCGATGTCATGCCGATTGGTCTTCATTCCTTTGCCATGTGTAAAGGAAAGAATGATGTGTGCAGCATGTGTTTGATTGCTCGAATAAGCTGGACTTTGATACATTTTTTCGGTTTTTTCTTCTGGACGCCTGTAGCAGCCAATTTATTGCATCCGTCTTTAAACTTCAATTATGGCCTAACACCTTTCTAAGCCTTCAGTCAGTGACATTCGAAAGACCACTAAGCTCTAGACTAGAAGGCGATCAATTCGCTTACTAACAGCAAATCAAGTGGAAAACGTCTACTGCGGCAGCAAAAGACAAGACTTAACTAAATGATGACTGAATGAATGATTTAAAAAAAAATAATAATAATCGGAGAACAGGCCATGAACTCATAGGCTTTAGCGGTGAATTGGTCACACTCTCCGAAAAGGTGACAGCTTTACAGGAAACCAGGCGATGCAACGAACACCGCTTACGGAGCACAGAAGCTTAGGCAGTAGCCCTTGCTAAGAAAAGTTAGAAAGTAAGCACGGCAACTAGGAAAGAACATTGCCACATACTACACACCATGTTGCGTAGGCGTCGTCCAGGTGCGGGACTCAAAGGGCATATAGGACATAGTGATGAAGTCACCGCTCCACTGAGTCAAATCGCAAGATAAATGGGAACTACGTGAAGTCGTGGCCCGTGGCGTTGTGGGTATGTGCGTCGACCCCAACCTCGACGTCCTAGGTTCGATTCCATCTCTGAGCGACAAAAATAATGTTCACTGCCCCACCTCTTTCGAGTCACTGACAATGCACAAAGAGTATTTCCTGTCTAGAAAAAGCTTCTCAAACTTGGCCGTTCGGAGTCGGCATAAAACTGTAGGCCCCTTCCATTCGTGTGAGAACAATAGCACGCTCAACACGAGTGGTTGCTGAGAATTTAGGCCTTGGCCCTCAATGGTCTGTAGCGCCACCCATATTATTATATATACGTGAAGAGCAGAATGTGAGCTCGACGTAATCTTCGAATCCAGAACTGAACTAGACCCATCCAGAGAGGGAATTAAGTGATTCCAGTTCAAGCTTGTTGCTGCTACAATTTGGTTTATTCGAGAAGCTATTAATTGGACACAAATAGTTTGAATCATGGTCAAACATTGTTCCCCAGACAAATTTGTGAATCGCACTCAGTACTCATCACATCACTCAAACAACCTCGGCAACACTTGTTGACCTGAAAAGTCTTGACATTGTTGATGAGTCACCAGTGACTACTCGATAAACAAAATCATTGGCAGACAATGTGTCTTGTCAAGAGACGACGACGACAACGACGACCATCTGCGACGACAATGCGCGTTGAGAGCTCGCACATTTCGGCGCAACCAGTTTCACGGGCAGTCGTCGGTCAGCCGCTACGACTCTCCATCCATCATGAATGCGAAACAGGCAGCGTGTGCAAATTGAGAGATCTCGGTTCATGCAAATCAGCATCCATCCATTCCCATGCATCATCGAATATCATCAATTTGTCAAGCTCACCGCTGCGGCCTCTGAAGGGTAAGACCTCTAATTATAACCATCACATCATCATTCTGTGGCAGCGCAAGAGAACCAGACCCGTCGTCGTTATCATTCAATTTAAATTCACATACCATCTCCATGATAAATTCGTTTCAAAATAGAGAAGGAGGAAGTGAGAAAAGGAAAATTATTCAATTTTCGAACACGAGGGGCCTAGATCACTGCGAACGCGTCGTTTGCACAAATCAAATGCCGCCACTCTTAACTAGCCAACGACTGGAACAAAGGGGGTCTCTTTAGTTCGGCGCGGCGATCGGTCTCTTCTGTGCGCGGCTCTCTTGTGCCGATTGCAAAGTACATTTCCACCGAAGGCGGTCATCCCAATTGAACTGATGAACTCTGTTCTGTTCTTTCTCTCGGGTTCGTTTAATTCAATAATTCGCCGTTGACAAGTTCTGAGTTCTCGTCGGTCATAAACTGGAGCAATCTTGGGAATGGGACGGCTTACGACACATCCGATTAACGTCGCATCGTCGACACCCTCCGTTCGGATAGGTAATCACCTCATGATCGACGATCTACAAGGCAGACGCGCGCGCAATGACCGCAGCGCAAGAGGTGAAAACGTGACACTTTTCAGGTGTTTCTTTCTGCGCGCATGAAATACTTATCGCAACCGGACCAGAGCCGTCTGTCTCCTAGCCACCAGCACTTCACGAGCAAGTACACCGTGTGTATTTATACCCGAACTCGCACGAAGAATTCGGCTTTTAGACAAACAGTCGGTTGCGGTGGCGGCGCGGCCGTGTGTTTGTGGCGTTATGAGTGACATAACAACTAAACGCCACATAATTTGTTGTTCTCTAGGAATTTCGTTTCGTGGGGTTTCTCTTTCTTCTTCGTTTGCCCGCCGTCGCGCTTCGCTTTTATATTTTTTTCTTCGCTTTTTTTTCGTCCTTTTTTTGTAATAATCAGGCGCACACGCGTGTTGGATGTGCTCCTCTAGCATTCGTTCGTTATCGCATTCGCCGTGGTGTGCGTTCTCGTTCCTTCGTTCGAGATAAAAACGCCACAGACAGCCGAAAAGCGAAAAAATAAAACAACACACAATTTGCCAAAAGAAAGAAATCAAAAATTAAGAGCCTCGTATCTAAAAATGATTTTTTTTCTTCACCGAAACACTTGTTGACATGTGTTACCAGTTAAGACTTTTGTTATTGGTGTTGTTGTGGTTTTTTTTGTGCCCCCTCTCGGCAGAGATAACCTTTAGGTTACACCTGAGCCACTCGGTAACAACTCGAAGAGAAGTTTTTCACCGTACGTACATCCAACTTTCGATTCGACTTTCTTTGACAAGACTGTTTGACAGATGATTTATTGCAGTTTGACAGTTTGAGTGCATTTCAGTTCGAGTGAGATTACGCAACAGCACCCTGTGAGCTGTCAAATGAATGACGTGAAGGAGGAGAAAATAAGGGAATCCACTGAACCCTGGCTCGAGCTCAAGTGGCTGAGGGTTGGGTTGGAATGAGATTCGATTTCTTTTGGGAGTGTTTTTATCTGGGATGCCGTGACATGAGAGATTTTCACTTGCACTGCTTCTTAAACGCGTCAAGTGCCTTATGGTCAAGTGGATGCAGACAAATTGATGCATTTTAAGTGCTCTAGGCATCGTCTCTGCAACCAATGAAATTCTGCTGTAATGCGGGCTGTGTATTTTGTGAGAAAGCGGTTTTGACTGACAGTCTCATTTTCACGAAAGCCTCCTCAAAAGGGAGGACAAGCTATGAACCTCTCATTCCCACGGACTGAGTCAACCAAATAACGTCGTGTTCAATGGTCGTCGTTCTATCAATGGCAATGGAATGTGATATTGTTTCTGGTGCATGTGTAATCTTAGTTATTCACGGTTCGATCCTTTCGAGTGCTTGTGGCTAGGTTAGGTATGTGGGCTAATGAGCCGGAGGCCCATCACACTAAGGTCATTGTGATGCCCATAGAGGTGTACATTTCCCTTCTTCCCTTTCTCGTGCCTAATCCTTCATGTCGTACTGCCTGTGTTGTCTGTCTCCTACCAGCCACATGCCTTTATAATCCTGCAAAGAGAATCTAGTAGCACCTCTGCTAGTTCATTAAGGTCATGGAAGAAATGATCTCCCAGCGTTCTTTTTCTCAATCTTTCAGAGGCTTGGAGAGTGTCCTCCTCATCTTCACATCCCCTGCAGATGTAGTCGTGGGTAAGACCCATTTTGATGTCTGGTACTTCAAATGGTTATGGCCAGTTAGTGCTCCGACTACTGGCTTGTGTAGTTTTTTATCACATTGTGGTGTCCATCCGCTCTACATGACCTAGTCATCTTAAGCGTTGGATCCGAAGACGCTTAACTAGGTGCATGCCGCTGTACAGTCCGTACAATTCGTGGTTGAACCTTCTCCTCCAAACGCCATCAACGCAAACAGAACCAAAGATCGTACGCAGAACTTTTCTCTCAAAACAACCAAGAGCTTCTTCATCCGCTTTCAATAGCGTCCATGTCTCTGCGCCATAGAGCAGACTGGGATGATCAGGGTTTTATACAAGGTCAGTTTGGTGTTTCGAGAGATGGCTCTGTTACTCAATTGCCTCTTGAGCCGAAAGAAGCAGCGATTGGCAAGAGTAATTTCGCGCTTGATCTCGGTACTGGTGCTGTTGCCTCTATTTATTCCAGAGCCTAGATAGACGAAGTCCTTGACTACCTCAAAGTTTCTGCTGTCCAATATGACGCTCTGTCTGAGACGTCGATGTTATGCGTCCTTCTGTGATGACAGCATGTACTTTGTTTTGCCCTGGTTTATCGCTAGACCCATTTTAGCCGCTTTCTCTTCAATGACAGCAAAGCCTCATTGACTGCTCGCTGTGTTCGTCCAATCACGTCAATGTCGTCCGCGTAAGCAAGCAGTTGAACGGACTTTTGGAAGATCGTGCCTTGGGTGTTTACGTTTGAGTTTCGCACGATCTTCTCAAGTATGATGTTGAAGAAGTCACATGACTGCGTGTCGCCTTGCCTAAAACCTTTTTTGACATTGAAAGTCGCGGTGAGTTCGTTACCGACCTTGATGGAACAGCGAGAGTTCTCCATCGTCATCCCCCACAACCTGACAATTTTGGAATTAATGGCAAAACTAGACATGGCTGTATAGCTCGTCTCCGTGCACGCTGTCATATGCGGCCTTAAAGTCGACAAATAGGTGGTGGGTGTCGATCTGCATCTCTTGAGTCTTTTCTGGTCTATTGTGGACTTTCCTGGCCTGAAACCGCGCTGATAGGGACCTAGCATGTTGTTGACGAATGGTTTCAGGCGTTTACACAGAACGGCAGAGAGTATCTTGTCCGCGATGTTAAGGAGGCTGATCCCTCGATAGTTGGCTCAGTCAAAGGGGTCTCCTTTCTTGTGAACACCGTTCATATGCCTTTTCTATTATCCCGCCATTCACTTTCCTCTTGACATCTGCCAAAAGGGGACGTATGTTTAGGATTGTCTAAAATGGGACCTAGCACGCTAGATAGTCGTTTTCCTTCAGCTCTTTGCAGACTTTGTACAGATGCACCTTAAGTCTGTGAACTGCTAGAACTGTGAGTGCTCGGACAGCAGGATTGATTTTCGCATTTTCGTTGACACTTTGACTGGTCATCGATGGCGATCATGGGCACACTGCTTCAAGTCGTGAAGACCAAGCTGTCTTGTGTCAACGATGACTTGGTGAGCCTCAGTCCGCTTCTTTTTCTCGAACTAAAAGGCTTAGATCGAAGGTCTTCATTGCTGGGTTTAGCTCATGTTCACCCCACTTTCTCTCAGACGCGACTATACATCCGACGCCGGATTTATCTTTGGAAGGCACGAAGAATCAGGTTTTCTGTTTTGCTTAATGTCCAGCTTTCGGCATCATAAAGTAGGATCGGCAAAAAGAGTTTTGTAGAGCATGTTCTTGGTTCGTCCGTGTGTGGTGGCCCGTGGCGTTGTGCGTATATGCGTCGACCCCAACGCACTTGAACCTCGACGTCGTAGGTTCGATCCCTTTTCACGGCCCCACCTCCTTCAAATCACTGACAGTGCTGTCTAGGTCCCTTCCCTTCGTGAAAGAACAATAGGACGCGCAACACGAGTGGTTGCGGGGAAGCTAGGCTCTGGTATTCTATGGGCGGACTGTAGCGCCATCCATATTGAATTATCATATTGGTGCATCCGTCGATACGCCTTTCAGTCCATTTGTTTCAACAACCGAGGTACCATCAGTGGCCAGGGCGATGTACTTCGGATCTCTAAGATGTGATATGTGGAGTTAATGTTTGCCCCGAGGTAGTCAGTCTCCTTCACTTTCTCCAAATTGTACCTGTCGTTCGTGGTACCACTTAGAGTAAAGTGGTGTGTGACGAAACGTTTTTTGGTCGACAGCATATACTATGCCTTGCACTTATTGCTTGCGAGACTGTTCCTGTTCCTCAATCGTCGTGAAAGCTTACACTACCGTTCGTTAGAAATACGCGATGGTGTCCATGTCATCTGTGTGACTCAACAGCTGGGTTGATTTGTAGAAGTGTCACAGCAGTTCTTCTCCAGTACCAAATTAAAGAAATCATTTTGGGTGGCTTATTATTTACATTGCCAGCCTCCACTGAACAACTGAGAAGAACGATCATGAAAACAAATCAAACGGACGTCACGCATGGGTGCAGTGCTGTCAAAGAATACAAACTTTCAAAAATATGGCCGCTATCAACAATAACGGTCTACTAATCCATTGGTGGACCATAACTAAAGCAAGGGAAGGGCAAGAATAACAATTCACCGGCATTTGAGGGCTAAGCTTCATTCAGGGAATTGAAGGACGAGTACAAATTAGAAACACGGTCTAGAACAATACGCCTAAGAGCTATTGTTGGTTTCTTGGCATCATTCAGCGTTGTAGCAATAGTTTTGGAAAGAAGCAGTCCGAGCGGCCTTAATTTTGACCAACATTGTATTTGAACAAGAAATGAACGACGTCACAACTTGACTTGTTACCGACGCAACAAATAATGCAAGCCGCGCCGAATCACCAGAAAACTGATTCATTTGTTCATTTTTCACCAACAATACCACACTTTTCAGAAATAACTTAGAAAACATTTTGAAACTCAATGTTCTCAATTCTCAAGGCCACCCCTCGACAGCACTGATGCACCCACTATCGAATCAAGCCCTGACTTGCATTGAATCCTAAAATCCACCAAGAGTCTAATCACTCATTCAATCTATTGTGCTGTACACACATTCCACGACTGGAATCAGCCACTGTGACCGCATGGGTTGTTTCTGGTTGGTAACCAGTGTATTTCGGTCTTAACCGAGATTGGCTGTGAGTGTGTTTCTTGTTAATTAATTATATTTTTTATGCGGTCACACGTTCATGTCTTCCGTGCGTTAGCAACGCATGTTCCTTGACATTTTTTTTTTGCTTTATCTGGTTAGTCGTGGTCATTTTATTTTGTAACACTTGATGAGGGGTGTAGCTTTAAATCGCTAGGAGTATACATTTCATGGTGATACCGATTCGATTTTTGACAGAAGTGTGGACATTTTTTAAAGATGGAATATGTCGCATGGCATTGTGAGGTGTGTTGTGTCTTGGGTGATGAGCACCTCTTTTGAAGGCAGGAGCAAAGTTGAACTTTTTCCTCGTGCTTTCAAAGATTCTTTCCCGTCCCATGAATAACAGGTCAGGAATGCGGCACTTGATGCTATTGTCTTCCTCCTGTGTCGCCTTTTGTAGTAGCAAAGTGGCCACGTTGGCCCTGACCCTTAAAAAGATCGGGATTGGGAATGGCCAAACTTATGGACGACATGCGCCTATCGTAACACGGTAGGATATACCACAAGACCCTGACTCCGAATAACACATTCTCAGATCGAAACCAGTGTACACCATGGCTCAAGAGCGAATATGGAGTTTTTCTGATCCCTGGCAGGAGACTGGCGTGTTTTCAGCAAGAATTTAAAGGCCTCTACGCAACTGGCTATATCGCGTAATCGACCGCCGAGTTATGTATATGGAACGTCACTAAAATATCTTTGGTATATGAAGTCATGCTTTACGATTGACTATCCGCGTAGGTATACTCTTTTTCTTTGTGTGGCGCTACAGTCCGGGCTGGACCTGGGCATCAACCAACAAGCCTCTCCAACTAGCGCGATCTCTGGCTAGCTATCTCCAGTTTCGCACACAAAGTTAGTCCTTTTCCACTTGAGAGCGCCACCTTAAACGCTGGCGTCCTCTGTTGCGTTGCCCCACACTTTCGAATTCGAAGATTCTTCGGGCCGGAGCTGTGCTGTCCATCCGCTCTACATGACGGAGGCGTTGGATCCGTAGACGCCTAACAAGGCTCCTGTCGCTGTACAGTCCGTACAGTTCGCGGTTGAATCTTCTTCTCCAGAACCCGTCAACACAAACCGGACCAAAGATCGCACGCAGAACTTTTCTCTCCAAGGGCTTCTTCCGCTTTCGAGTTTGTCCACGCCTCCGCGCCGTATAGCAGAACTGGGATGATAGGTAGGTATACTCGCCCGGGTTTGAGTTTTTTTTATGAGTTTGAGAAGCTTTTTTCTAGACGTCAAGTGCATTAAGGTCGACGTACTTAGCAACAACGCCACTGACCACCCCGGAATGTAGTGCCAGCCAAAGAAGAAGTAATCTGGCTAAATCTAAAAAGACACATGACAGTTCCCTATGGCCGCACAGCACTAAGCTCCATAAGGAAGAAACTAGGGTATGAACTCATGAATAAAAGTAGTGAACGCTCTTCGAGCCTAGATATCAAGTTGAAGAAAGGAGGCTTACGCCCTGCGCTGAGTAAGAAAGGGTCATCATCTTTGATCGATATTTAACTGGAAAGAATGTACGAATGTTAGTGGTCACTGTGTCACTCTAATTTGATTGCCCAAATCTATTAACAGTCTGCGGGAAACAACTTTTTTGCAGAGTTGGAATGAAATGAACCTCGACACCTTCTCTGGTTGGGAAAAAAAGTCATCCATCAAGGGCAGAAAGTGTTCAACTCGTTGGTTTAAGTTAGCTTGGGTGTAAGGCCGTAGCTGTACCCACTGCTCTACTGCTGGGATCTGTTTCACTTTGAAACTCAATCAAATGAATTCATGATTGTCCACGCATCATATCAGTTCCCGCTCAACTCTAGCGCAGCAAGTTTATGTCATTGTGCCAGATTTTTCGACTCGGACTATTCTTGTGAGGGCACTTTAAGTAGGCGCAGATTACTTAGAGTAGGCAAAAATGCAAGCATGGCTACTTAGTTCCGAAATGCAACACTTCATTGAATCTAATTAGCATAATTTGATATAATAATAAAATAATATGGGTGGCGGTACAGCCCGTAGAAGGCCTAGTGTCTCAGCAACCACTCGTGTTGGCTTGTCACGAATGGTAGGCCCCTCCATTTAGTTTTTAGTCGACTCCGCACTGCCAAATTTGGGAAATCTTTTCTTGATAGTGACTCGAAGGAGGTATGATCGCGAACATTCGTCGTACAGACCAGGGATCGAACCTAAAACGTCGAGCTAGAAGTGCGTTGGTGTCGACGCACATACCCACAACCCCGCGGGCCACTATTTGCTGGGTAGTCTAAATTCAGACTTATCTGGGTCCCGAGCCAGGAAATGATGTCGCCGTTGAACTTTTTAGGATCAGAGGAAGGACTCTTGTGACACGAACCGGCGCCGGAACTACCTGATTAGGGCTCCATGCATGGTTGGGCATCTCTAGAAGACAAGGGAAGACGGCATAGCTCCGCAGGATGCAGACGCATGCTCCCTAACGTCTGTAAAAAAAAATTGGTGTCATATTCTTGTCAGAATATACTGCAGGCGAGTTATCGTCATACTTCACCAAGACGTGCTTGACCTATGCGATGAAACTCTTTGCGACGCCTGTGAAAGGGATCACGACACTACAGAGCACTTCCTATGCCACTCTCCCACTTTGATTAAGATCAGTTGGCGGCAGCTATTCGGTGTTGATGAGGTGTGAGCTACTGATGTTGGCTCCTCATCACAGAATCACCTGCTGGCATTCCTCCGGAAGACTTGGGAACTCTAGCAAAATGAGGTTGCTGACTGGCAGTGAAATTGAGCAGTTTTTGAGTCTGACTGGTGGTGTGTAGCACTACCCAACAACAGAAAAAGGACATCAATGGACATTAAGTAACACTGTTCCCAATGACACTCAGTCAATTCGAAACACTTCCATCACAACTAAGAGTCAGTCAGGTATTCCACTTGGTAAACAAACAACAAACCAAACCCATCGCTCGCCCTCACTTTACCAGTCATTGGCTCACTTCGAAACCACAACCGGCGTTTTTTATGCATTCGTCTTGAGTTAGATCATCGGCGGCGGTGATGGTGCAACTACCTGACTCACGTCGATGGCTTCAGAAAAAAAAAAGTGCCACACTCAACTGACAGCTGAGCACAGAGCAGAGCGCATAAAAAGACGACCACCCTCTGACCAAATCAGACTCCCATGCAATAGTTGCGGTTTCAGCTGAACCATTTACTGGCGTGCCCTGACAGGTAACAAGTACGATCGAACTTAAGCAACTGCCAGACCCCGGCGCACACGCCTCACGACTTGACCTACAAATCCCGCCCGCCCGAGAGTGTGGTCAACGCGATAGGATATCGCTGTTGAAACAAAAGCAGCAATTCACTTGCCAAAGATACAAGACATTGTGTTTTTTTGTTTGCCCCCTTTTCCCAAGCAACTTGCAGTGGATAAGATACACTCACAGCCCGACCACCACCCGGTGAGTCATTCACACGCAGTGCCGCTGAGATGGGAGGTAGAGTAGAGGCAACAGCAAAAAAAAAAACTCAAACAAAGGTGAAAACGACTGACTTGTAGTTGGGTGGGGGTCATTAGCCTCGTACGATTGGGCATGAATGGTGGAACTACTCCCGTGGCATGTGCGGTGCGGTATGAATGAACTGAAAGTTGTTACACATGCACGTGTGCTGCTGTGTGTGTCTATACACGATTTACTTCGTTTTTTTAATTCTCTTCACAATCGCTCCTCTTTTGGGAGTGTTCGCCTTCTCGAGAAACTTATTTTCATAATCGCACTCTTTCCATTATCGCCACTTGGTGGTTTTCTGCTTAATTGCTCTCGTCTTCCGTCAGCCGTCCCACCCACCGGCGCGCCGGTCTCGTAGTAGCACACGGGTCGCGTTGAGCAGGGAAAGTTGACCGTTTTATGGAAATTAGATCTGGTTGAAGAAGAAGAAGACGAAGAAAAAACGAAGCTAATTCAGCAGTTTGCAGCCATTTAAGGACGATTTTGAAAGTGGGCTGGGCGATCTGCTTTTGAGGCGGGGTACCTACCACCTGGCTCTTGGTATTTG
Source organism: Eristalis arbustorum (assembly GCA_916610145.1). Lineage (NCBI taxonomy): Eukaryota > Metazoa > Arthropoda > Insecta > Diptera > Syrphidae > Eristalis > Eristalis arbustorum. The sequence goes on along the minus strand of OU744317.1, from coordinate 44,344,216 downwards.
CTTGACTTTGTGGAGAGTTCTTCGTGTGGTTTGCTGGGGAGGTGGGTGGGTCAGTGACGGATGTAGATCAGTGGGTTGTCAGGGACGATACCGAATTATGGATTTTACTCGATTAGGTAAGTGGACTGGCAGCGTAATGCCAACACACTTAGACTGTTGTGATAGCCAGTGGTGTCAATTTGATCCCAACGACAAATGTTGACTGGACCAGATTTGAGATGGAAGTCAGCTAGAGTTCAGATTCAGACCCTCCATGGTTCACTGGTGAATTAACGACGACTAAGTTCTTTTTTCTAATAAAGCCCTGATCTAACGTATCAGACCACTCCACATGATGCACATCAAATGCGGATAAAGTTGCGTATTTTTAATAGGTTTGGAGTATTGTCAGACGTCTCCGGCGACACAGAGATGTCACTTAAGGACTTGAAGACTAAACTGCCTCTTATCGCTTCGAGAAATTAGACATGACAACAAACCAAAAATCTTGATCACGTAACGTTGTGTTTTGCACTCAATCAAACTTTGCTGCCAGACAGGATTCTCTGCCAGGACTCTCTTGCTGACACTGGCATTCGAACCGAGGATCAAGGGCAATCACTCAACCATTTGCGCTTGCATCCAGCCGTTTCTATTTGTTTAAGTGAACCTCTGAAAGAACGCGAACAGAGTTCCTTCTTGCATTTGAAAAAGAAGATTCAACCACGCACTGTAAGGGCTGTACGGCGACATAAGTCTAGCCAGGCGTCTACGGATAGAGTTCATGGACAAACCAGCTCCAGTCTGAAGAGCCTTCAACGCCGTATCTGTGGGACAACGCATTAGAGGATCTCCATAGTCCACCCAAGTGGAGAAGGACGTCAACCAACTTGACGTGCGAAATTGAAGGCAACTGGTTAAAGTTCGTTCCAACTGGAGAGGCTTGTTAGATGAGTCCCAGCTGCAGCTCCGGAAAAAGAAAGTGAAGCGTTCCTTCAATTCTTCGCGCTCGAAGTCTGTGTGTTCCACTCTGTTCAGTCAACGACGGGTGCTTGCATACTGCAAGGAGACTTCTTCCTGTCCTGGGAGTGAGTAGAAGCGAAAGCCCATGTCATGAAGTCTCAGCGAAATGTTATCGTGGATGCAGATGTTCCAAAACTCGAAGTTTCCTGTAGTCAGTTCACTTAACACTAAAACTCTCCAATTTAAACTGTCTCCACGAGATTAAACTCTACTAGACTCAATGCTTTGTTACGAGGCGTAGAACAAACGTATCTGTAGCTAGCACCTACGTGATTCAAACCGATAAACCGTCAACCAGATTGATCGCAGATCGAGAGGCTAATACGGTCAAACTTGAATAACTCGAAGTCTTGATAAATCGAATTTTTTTGTGGCAATTTATGGTACGTTTTATCGACGTTCGACTCTAAACGTACACTTTCAACAGAAGATCACCACCGCCTGACGTCGAAAAGTTAAAATCTCAACGGACAGCAGTTGGATCTTCGCCGATCGTGTTTCTCGGAAAAAAATCGATGAAAGTTAGAGGTGTTGTCACGAAGGCATTCAGGATCACCCGTCAACTGGGTTGATCACATGGATCAACGTCTGACACATCTACTTTTTGACTGAACCCTGCTTGTAGCCAATATAGACCTTGATCATTCCCTTGTTGCAGCCAAGGTCACAATAAGACCTTGGAGTCGCAGAAGAACGTTGTGTTGCCTTTGGAAAGCTAAATTCGCAACAGACTGCGGTGGCATCTTTAACAACTCTTTTCGATGTGCATGGCATTTTAGAAACTGCCTCTAATGTCATTGGTTTTGTGATGACGCTAGGGAAACAGTCCTGGCTTCACAGTGAGAACCGATTGGCACACATAGAGATGCTGGAGGCCTACAAGGCAACGTTGCAATGAACTACGGACTACTGAGTTAGAGCTCTACGAACAGAAGGGAGACCACCCGACTACTCAGAGGAGGAGTACTATGGCACAGCTGATCAGATGGTACAAATTATAAAAAGCATATAAAATTCAGGCGGAAGCGGTGGTAGCCAGTGCATTTGGAATTGGAATTTGCAAAGTTGTGAATCGATTTTGAAATTGGAGGCAGCTGGCTAAAGATCGTGCCAGCTGGAGAGGATTGTTGACCGAGGCCACCCCGGACTGTAGCGCCACAAGAAGAAGAAGAAGAAGAAATCGATTTTAAAGAAAACAGAGTGACCCCTTCAATATGGACGACGAGCATCACCCCCAGATCCAGACAAGCTCAATATAGCAAGATCAAGACTCACGTCAGCGGTTAAGCTGTCCATTGAAATCCTATCGATGGTCTGGTTGTACACACTCACGAGCTCGAATCTGGTGGATAGCTTCTTGGCGAATAGATATAATAATAATATATAATATGTGGCGCTACAGCCCATAGAGGGCCAGGGCATAGCTTCTCAGCAACCACTCATGTTGTACATGCTATTATTCTTTGACGAGTGGAAGGGACCTACAGTTTTATGCCGACTACGAACGACCAAGTTTGAGAAGCTTTTTCTAGACAGGAAATACTCTTTGAGCATTGTCAGTGACTCGAAAGAGGTGGGATCGTGAAAATTATTTTTTTTGTCGCTCAGAGCTGGAATCGAACCTACGACGTCGAGGTTGGGGTCGACGCACATACCCACAACGCCACGGCCACCGAAATCTATAGTAAACGTTTTAAAAGCAGAGATGCTAACAAGCACACAAATCCAATCGAATTTCGGTAATAGTCGGATGGTAGGAAGTGTGCGACGTGGTATCGCACAAGGGGACATACTCTCTTTGTCTAATTATTGCAAATGAACCTAGAAAGGTGCGGTTGCCGTCTGAAAAATATCATAGAAGTAAATATTGTCCTGCGTGTGGAATCTCAGTATTATATCCCCGATTTACACGAAAAATATCACTTTGACAGCGCCTATCACAAGGTCTCTAGATTGTCGTGACAACGCCGTTTATCAACATAGATCACCATCAATTTGGCTTCTGGTCAGGAAAGTCCGCAATTTACGGGACGTATGCAATGTGACAAAATATCGTTGCAGACCGCAGATCGAACCTCAAGTTCATTTAGAAAGCGAGATCTCTAGCCAGGTTCCAGTCATTTGTGTGTGCCAGCGTCCATCAATCTAAGTAGTACCACTGTAGATAGAGCCGAAAAATGTTCTACTGTAACTACGCAGCCTATGCATGACTAGACTTATGTTGATCGTAAGAAAAACATTTTTCGCAAAAGTTCTTGATGCGAGTTAGTCTTACAAGAGATGACCTCTTCCTTCTAACTCCAGATGGAGCTACTTACTTACTTGTCAAGCCGGCAGCTCATGAATGGTTCGAGCTCATGACTCAAGCTTCTCTACCTTGGGTACCAAATATTTACCGCCATGATCCAACTAGCTTCGTAAGCAGCCATCAATCTAAATCATCTCTCATTGACACGCTAACCTTGCTTCGCGTGGTCGATTATCTCCAGGTTCGGAGTCAACCGTGTTGCGTCTTTTATTCGAAGTCTATTCCAAGGGAACAGTCTCATCTGAACAAGAGTTGATGACGCCTCAGAAACAAATAAAAAAGACAAACCCCCCAAGAATGCATTACAGGCGCCCCCTCACACTCATTGCTCCAAGTTGAAAACCATAAAGACTAGAATATATCCACCGACTCTGACACACCCCATGAGACACGCTAAATCCTCTTGATCTCTCCAACAGCCACGGCTCCTTCAACTCACTGCACCGCTGCACACAGATTTAACACTGTCCATCCGTGACTCGGCGACGACGATCGTTTCCTTCCACTTACGAGGGCGCTGCCAATTCGATACGCAGCTTTTACGACTACACCCAATCAGACTCTTGCACAGACGCGGAATGCCGTGCCTGGAGTCGTTGCTGTTCTCTCCGTCTTGTTTGCATTATTTTTGTGCGAATTACTTACCATACATGTACGTAGATAGTCATGCCCCCGTTGCGGCTAATGATGACTAATAACTCCCCAGACGGTGCTGGCACGGTGCAGCTGTGATGACGCCACATCACCTCTGTCCGACGCACGGCTGCCGGTTGCTTCATTGGCAATTGCAGTCATGCCTGCGCCTGTAAGCTTGGACAATCCACTGCTGGAAGGGCGTTGTCTTAATTTGGCCACCAGATATTTATGTTAATTATATTTATTTGCAAACTTGCTTTCAATTCGTTTTTTTTTTCCATTTTCTGAATCCGCCACCGCTGTCTGGCGGGTTTAATTGTTAATCAAATACGTATCCGCTAACAAGACCGCAGCGTGAATGACAGTAACCCACATTTGTGTTCGATTCTGAGAAAGGGTGTTTCCCTCTTGACAAGGGGGAACGTTTGCTGCGGGATTCTGTTTGTTTCCATTGAGGACAAAGGACTGAGGGCAAATGAAAGGGATTCTCGAAGGTTGTCTTGCGTCATTCGACGGAAAAGGGATGCGCCCGGCCACTGCACCCTCGCCATCGATGAGCCACTGCCCCTAAGGTGTGTGACAGGGCGGACGCTGTTAAATTAGTTTTAATTGACAGTAAACTGTGGAATTGTCCTCCACCCAGTTCAGTGGTATTCTAAATTTTATTCATTCATGCATCAGGGAAGCATTTGTGTGCTTCCAATGAAAATGTCAAACAGCATTTATTTTAGCAAATTGCGGTCTGTTTGGGTATTTTGTTAGACCTTATTAGCGAGCAGCATGAGACTCCAGGTCTGTTTCCGGAACAGTCTGGGATTGCATAACTGCATGCGTTAGCTACCAAAGTGGTTGTGAGATGTTTTTCAGACAATTATTCCACTCAATATTATGGCACGGTGGCACCACAGAAATGTCCTAGTGGCGGTTCACTACATGGGCTCATAGCGATCAAGAAGGCAAGCGAATTTCGGATGGAATTTTGCTAAGATTAGCGCCTTCTGAGAACCGGAAATCGAGTGCCCGCTTCCGCTTTTTGCTTCAATTACTAGACCCGATGGTACCTTTATTGCCAGTCTAAAATTTGCTTGTTCATGTTCCCCCTGGATGCCTGCAGTCGATAACCCATTCCTAAAATACCCTAGCCCATAAGGATGAATGCAAGTTCTCAACAGCACAAAGAAACAGACTGCCCTTCAAAATATACCAATAGGTTAGCTTAGGTTTGTGGGTAGACTTGTTATAACTTCATAGGCTGAAGAATGGCGGACGCAGCTCCGGCCCATGGTGGATTCCGTGGAGGATTTGGTTCTCATTGCGGTGGTGGTCGTGGATGTGATCGCGGCAGAGGACGTGGTAGCAAGGACACCACGAAGAGGTTGTCACTCACCACATTGGGTCGTTTGTTTAGCGATGGCAAGACCAAAAGCTCGATCAAAGATTTCGAAATCATTAAACTCTACTTGGGCTCTGCCCTTAACGATGAGGTCCTCAAATCGTGCCCGTCCCGAAGCAGACTCAAAATCATGCCAGTCCAGAAGCAGACACGTGCTGCTGAACGTACCCGTTTCAAGACTTAGGTTAGGGTAGGTTAAGTACATCGGTAGACGCGGTGAAGCCACTTCTCATTTAGGACCTATTTGAACTCACTGTGATGCCCATGGGGATGTAACCTGTCTGTCATGTCCTACTCGTTGATTGGCGTGGGCGCTCCGATTTACAGATTTTGGGCGGTCCCTTGCAACCATCCAGTGAAAACCTACAAAAAGAGTTTAATGGGACATTTGCTATGTATTGAAGGTCCTGTAAGAAGAACTCCCCCAGTGTTCTCTCTCTCAATATGCAGAGACTAGAGTAGTAACAAAGGAAGATGGAAGTATCCTCAATCTCTGTTTCGTCCCCACAGCTTCTGCATATGGTGTCATGGATAAGTCTCATTTTGCTATCTGAGATGATTATGGCCAGTTAGCGCTCTGAATCCCATCCGCAGCAACTTGTTTCCTACATTGGAGCAGTATGTCCGTTTTGGCACTACTATATCTAGCCCATAGTCTCACAGGTGGTTATGTCCAATTATCGCCCGACTACCATCCGCAGTAGCTTTTTGAAGAAGGCCTGTTTGTGCGCTACTATATATCTAGGCCATAATATCCGATTGGTCTCACAGGTGGGAAGCGGCCTCGAGTCCCACTTTTCACTACTTAGCTCCATGATTCTTTTGTCCACTTTACTCTTGACACCAACAAGGGGTGGATGAAAGTATACCAATCCATTGCCCCGATTTGTGTCGTTAAACGGAACCAGAAATTAGCGACGAAGAGCAAGTTTGTTGATACGCAAAAAGAATAGGTAAAAGTCAGTGTCTCATTTGTACATGCTTGCTCAGGCATAAGCAAAAATTGAGGAAATCCCTTTTTAACCGAGCAAATACAACTAGGAGTCCAAGTGACTGGAACCGCTATTAGACACTCCAAGGACATACAAACATTTTTTAGAACATCCAATGCTAGAAAAACCTCTGCTCAAAGATGGAAAGCAACTAAGAAGCCAGCAAGGTGTCCGTTATAGAGGGATAAACTTAACTTATTTATGGAAACTGACAATTAAAATTGGCTGGTACTTTTTGCTTAGGGGTAAGTTGCCCTTGGCTTTGTGGGTATGTGCGTCGACGCCAACGCACTTGAACATCGACTTCGAAGCCTGGTCTGTACCACAAAAATAATTTGCACTCACCTCTTTCGAGTCACTGACAGTGCTCAGGGAGTACGCAGTAATTCCTGTCTTAAAAAAAGTTTTTCAAACTCGGAGTCGGCATAAAACTGTAGGTCCCACTCGTAAGAGAACAGTAGCACACACAACACGAGTGGTTGCTGAGAAGCTAGCCCCTGGCCCTATACGGGCTGTAGTGCCATCTTTATTATAAGTTTTTATTAGAATAAAATTGTGCACACTCTTCATGTACGATTTTTGTCTCTTGTTCGTGGGTCCAATATTAGGAGTACAACTGCTCAATTCGCGCTGAAATCCATGTCCTTCTGCGATTTAAAGGGGGTCACTTCAAAATGGATATAATACATATGTAAATAGCCTCTTCTTAATGAGTCGTCGCATGACGAATTGTCTGTAACAAGAAGTGTACCTTACGGAGTGGTGTCCGTAAGGAGAAGTTTCACTGTACAACTACTGTCACCAGTAAGTGGCTCATATGATGCCGATGCTGTTCACTGACGCTGGCATAGCGCAACTTGGTTACATTATCGCCGCCAGATGTATTTTTCTACAAGTGGCGAGAGTGCTTCTCGAGCACAGAATATGGTCAATGCTCGCGACGTCCCCTTTGTCCCTTCAACTTCTGCAAAAGTGGTTGAAGGCGAGACTCATCCTACCGACATGTGTGCGCCTATGTCGCCGTGTACCGATTATGACACCAATGAGATGAGACTGAGTGAAGAAAAGTCTTCGACTCCGAATTTGTGGGCCAGCGCAACAGAAGACGGTCGCACCTAAGGTGGCTCACTTAAGTGCTCAACCAATATGGTGGGCAAAACATATGTAGAGAAGTACCTAGCAAGCTTAATGTGCGAAACTGGAAACCGCTACCCAGAGATCGCTGTAGCTGGAGAAACTTGTTAAGACCCACTACTACCCCGAACTGTTGCTTGGCAAAAAGAATAGTGACTGAGTGAACGTTTTAGCTCAAGTCACAACATACTTAGTGTCATTATGAACTCAGGTTTCGTGCTTGAGCAGCATAAATGGGGCAAATCACAGAAGGCCCATCAGGCCACAGTGATCAGGAATCACCATCTAATATAATCAAATCTGGGTCAAGTCCCTGCAGGATGGCAGTACTTTTGAGAACATTTTTCATGCATGCATTGACTCAATCGTTCATCCATTACTTACATTTTCTAATAGCGAATTCATCTTCTGCTTTTTTGATTGGCGATGTGGTCCTGGGCCTCAACCAACGAACAGCGAATTGCGATCCACAAAATTCGCAAATGTACATAGACCTTTCATTCAGATGACACTCTTCTCCAACAGTACCGTGCTCTGAAGCAATCATTTGTATTGTGCGTGGTATTGTTTGTGGACAAGTGGAGGGTCCCACAAGGTGTAATTCATTTTTGAATAACCGGTCGCAGTAATCACTGAATCCTCATCGAGTGGTCAGAGATGTTGGAAAAACAAGAGCTTCCAAGTGTGCGATTTTAAGAACTTGAAGGTTTTCTTCCTATTCTTTGGCTGCTGCTAATGTGCGGTGTGAACATGGGTCTCGGTTAACTTGATTTGCCAACTAGGACGGTCTTGAGTCAGTCAAGTGAACGTATAAAACTGGAGTCGCTGAGGTTGTTGCCACTCGGCCACTCCGCTCAACCGAAGGCGAGATCTTTCTTTACAGCGTTGTCCCACTGTGCTTGGTTCACTTGACTGAGATGCATTTTCAGTTGGGTACGCTACCACAAGCGAGGCCGTCAATTACTGCGTTGTTCCTCTCGGAACTCTGGTGTCTATTTGTTCTTCATGACCTAACCATCTGAGATGAGAGTCTTGATTGCGAGTGACAAGGTCGATGTCGCCTTACAGTCCGCGACTCAATCTCGCCTTCCAAAAACCATCAGTGCGTTAATGACCAGAAGTAGGCCGGGGACTATTATTATACAAAGCTCGCTAATCACTTCCGTGGATTCAGGTCTTATCAGAGAACGTATTCCTGTGCGGGTGTCTTGTTCTGGCTTTCCTATAAAATCTGGTATGCACACTTCGACTTCGCCTTCGCCATCAGTGAGCCACTGCCCTTAAGGCGTGTGACAGGGCGGCGTTGTTAAACTAATTTTAATTGACCATCAAATTGCTTCAGAATGCAAAAATAGACTCTGGAATACACACACCCACTTGGTTAATTAAAGTTCTCACTTCCTTGAAGTGGATTTTATTTTTTAATTAATAGTGTTTCGGGCGGGTTTTCCGGAAAAAAATGCCGCATTGAGATTCCTTCTTTTAGATCCCCAAAAATGACACCCGATTATGCTGACCTTGACCTCACTTGTTCGTTCCTTTCCTGCAGTTTGTCACTCCTTGTAGTGCTACAGATAATTTCATTTCCGATGGGGAATCATGAAAAAAACCCTCAATCCTACCCGGACTCGTTCAATGACCCAGCAAGCGATGATAAGGAAACCGTACCACCTTATCTTTTATCATCTCTGACGCTGACAGAACATTGAAATGCTCTTCCGAAACAATTTCTTAAGCTCCATTTCGTCAATTGAAGGGGGAAGCAGCAGAGTGTCACCACTCCCATCGAATGCCCAAGACATTTGTTTTCCGCCACACTGTGTGCATGTGGATCTGTGACAGATTACCGAATGTCAGCTGGAATCCGACAAAGGGTGGTATCCGATTCATCCTCCTCCGGTTCATCCCACTCATCCTCATAATTTGTCAGAGTTTATGATGCGGATGCAATGCACAACACCACCTCCCTTCATGTCTGAAACATAAATTCAACATCCGTATGGTGAATGGGGTTTTCTTCGTTTTGTGGCCATGCTGTGGATTGTGGGTGGCGGTGGGTCTGGAAGGGTTTTTTTTCTCGACAATTTGTCACTGTCACCGGGCGTGTAATACCTGAATTTGAAAGCCCCCCCAAAAAATTGATTTACTTGACTTCGATGAGTGCTGCTGGCGAAGAGACGCTTAAGTCACTTGTTTGTGTGAACGTAGAAATGAAACGAAGGGAAATTCAATATCGATCCATTACCTGGCGGGACAGGCTTAATGCGGATATCAGTAGATCGTGTGGTCGGCCCGCGAATGGCTTTGAATCGATGAGTGATGATGAGCTAAAGTGTGTCCTGCAGTCGGGAACCACTCACTGTAAACAATGCCATTGAATTTGTGAATTTTTGCATGTGTCACGGTTTGTTGGGAACAACGCCCAGTTCCTACCTACCCACGCAACAGAAGACAAACCCACACACATTGCAAAACCAAAACAGCTCACAGATTCATTTACCCTCCCCCCTGTTGCAATTGCAATTCTCTGACTGATAACTCCGATAGCGGCGCGCACTGACTCACATCAGTCAGCAGCGCGGAGATGAATCATGCCTCCTCTCGGAGCTGTCAATTTCGCCACATTTCACTATCGCCCCACTCTCTCAGGTGCCGCACCGCGAAAATAGAAACAAAACATCTTGGCGCCAGCGCTTAGTCTTGATCTATTTTGTTTTGCTCTCTCTCTTCCCCCCCACCAGCGGGCCGGTGATATTGACCGATCCTAGACAGTTCCTCACTAACTGTCATTGTGGCTCCAACGAGGTTGACAACCACCGCGATGAGATAAACCTGTTCAAACATGTGTCGCCTGTGCGCTTCACTGCTCTTGTCAGTCGGTCTTTCCAAATATCTAACACAAACCGATCGTTAGCCCGTGTGGGAGAACAGCAAAAACAAACCAAAAAAACCAACTCAAGCGAAGAGAAACTCGCAGATTTCTATCGCGGCAGCAGAGAGCGAGTCAGTCGTCGTCGTCGTCCCCCCCACGGGCCTTAAGAGAATCGCTTCTCTCTTCAGTCGGCTTATGTGTGGACTGTGGAGCGTGTGCAGCAGTCTGCAGCGTGAAGGGAGACACAAGGGCATGCCTACTCAGCATGCAAGACGACATCATGCAATCGAGGGTGAAGCAGAGGTTGTGCTGTCAATCCTCCTCACCGACACACACACAGAGAGAAACCCACCGGGGGGAGCAGCGATGAACCAACACACTCTCGCCGCCCAGCCGCATGCAAACTCTTCTCGCTAAACATAAAAGAAGGAACAAACTACGAACCAACCAACACACTCGTTCACCGACCGACTCAATCAATACGCGTGCATTGGGTTTTAAAAATAGACAGCGCCCCTATTAGTCTTAGCCCCAGTGTGCGCCCGCCCGCACCCCTGTGCCGCCGCACCCTCGTGCCTGTGTGCTTGCGCTATTTCATAGTCGCTCTGCAGAGGCAACTAACCCGCCCGTGCTTTCCGTTCCGTCGCCGCTGGCCCCGCCGACCCGTGCGGAATTTTGCGGCGCGCTCTTCGGTGCAAATGAGTTATACTTGTGCCTGTGGCGGTGTAGTTCGGCTGGCGCCAGCTGAAAAGTGCTTGTGGGGGGATTTTATAATTTTCGGTCGCCGTGGTCATTTGTAGGATATCCAGGCGGCGTGAGCGCACGTGTGTGTGTGGCATTGGCGAAAGCTGTCCATATAGACATGCGGTTTTTCGCACAGCTAGACGGTGTGTGGATGGTAATGTGCAGTGGCTTCACAACTGTGTCAGCCACCCGACGACGACGAAGACGAGGCAACAGCAGAGAGAGAGAAGCACAAATGTTAATGCGCAAAAAAATACCTTAGAACGTAGTTTCCCACACGCGTAACATTATTTATTTACTTTTTGTTTTGTTTTCTTTCTCTGCTTTGTGCACACGTCTTAACTGCGTTTCGATTTTGCCTATTTGTCTATTGTTGCAGTTCGCTTTTGGTGCGTTTCGTTCGACGGCTGGAACAATGGTAGGAGGGTTTCGATTTTGCTTTCGCACTTGTATAGAAGCGAGTGGTTGGCGAATGGGAATGTGAAGTGTTACTGCTTGGCTGGTGTTTGTGTTCGAAGGTGATTGGGTGAGGTTTTTCGACTTCTGTAGGTGGTGCCGGGATGTGTTGAAGAAACTTGTGCGAAGTTATAGATCAGGAGTCATGTCCCGATGGGCTTTGGTTTACAATTCGAGCTGAGACCAGCTGCCGGCCATCCTTTTGAAGAAGTTCATTTGACCATCTCCTCCTTAAGTTGACGATCTCGTCCACTTTATAGAACCTTCGTTCAATCACAAGCGCCGAGTTTCAGTCAACAATTGGACCTTCTTTGCCCCGTCCTTTGTGTCCAACCAGCAGCTTATGTCTAGTAAAACGTATTCAGTGGGAATGATCCTGTCCACTTAAGCACTGTCCCGTCTTTTTCACGAAATCGAACAATCCTTCGCTTGATCTTCTTCCCCTTCAAATTTAGCTAAATCAAATTGTTGAACATTTATCCAGGCCAAGCGATATCCGTAAGCACTCCTTCAACTTAAAATGTTTTATCACTCCCTTCCCTTATTCCAATCTGGCAACACCTTCAAAACATCGCAATTACATAGAAATCCCCTTAAAATCAATTTTTTTTATCTCGAGCAAGAGTCCTTCCTCCCAAAAAACTCAAATCACCCATTCCCTTCAAATCTGTTAAATTTAAATCTTGAAGCTCTCTCATTTCGAACACAGTTTTGATGCCTTCAGTCTTACATTCCATTTTCGCAGTGTGTCTCTGCTAAACGCCCCTTAAATCATAATTGTTATACTCGACGTGTCCCTGCTTAAATTGTGGTATACAGTTTGGGATAGTCATGAGTTGGTGATTGTGTCTTGGGTAGAGTGGTTGGTACGTAGCAAAGACAACATGTGTTAATTCTTTGTCTTCGCTATCTCTTAGCATGGACAAAACTCTTGATATACTCATCCAATGTTCAAACCACATGGTGTTCGTCAAATTGACTCAGAAAATTTGCTTCCGTGTGATTCCGCTAGAGTAGAATCGTTAGTTTTTTAAATTCAAAAGTTAGTTGCAATCGAACGAGTTTATTTGGTTTTAATTCTACGCGGAGCCAATAAACAACTTGAGATGGTGCACCAGAAGTGGAAAAGTATGTCATGCGTTGGGAGACGCAATCGGCATTTATTCTTGCAGCTTAAGCGCCACGTTTTGAAAAAGTGATATTTGCTTGAACAAATAAAAAAAGCTATGGGTATTGGCTCAATAAGAGGGGGTTAACTGATGTTCATCGTATAGTTTTAAATTTTCGAGTTCCTTCTCAGAGTTGTATTGTGGTCTATGGACTTCTTTTGCTAATCTATCTATAGTGTGTGGGCCAGGGCCCAGCTTCACATGAACCACTAGTGTTGTGAGTGCTATTGTTTTCTCACGAGTGGAAGGGACCTATGACTCGAAAAAGCTGGGGCCGTGAAAATTATTTTTGTTGCTCAGAGCAGTAATCTAACCTACGACGTCGAGGTTGGGGTCGACGCACATACCCACAACGCCACGGTCCCGACTTGTGGTTGGCGTTCAGCACTGGCCAAATGATTCTGATTGTTTTACAGCCGATGCCTTTTAATTTACTGGGATCGTACATTTGTTGACAGGGTTTTTCATACATCTTTCAGTGAGCTGGGCGAAATGGCAAGTGGTAAACATTTCAACCTCAAAATCATCAAAATCAAATAGGAGTACGCTATATATGTCGTCTGACGTCGATGAGCAAATCACATTTTTCAATGCAAGTCTAAACTACCTGTTGGAAAAACATGTCCCACTTCGTACGCGAGTCATTAGAAGCGAAACATCTCCGTGGCTAACAGATCAAATTTTTCTCGCGATAAGAAAGAGGGACTTTCTTTTCAGACGATGGAGAAGATTCCGTTGCCCAGAAATGCATAATGCATATAAAAACTGCAGAAACGATGTCACGTTGATGATAAGATCGGCTAAGCTCCGGTATTACAAAACAAAATTCAATAACGACCGATCTTCCAGGTTTATATGGAAACAGGTTCGCGATATTGGACTGAGCAAAACAAAGAAAAGGATTAACGATGATGACATAAATCCTGATAACTTAAATATTCAATTCGCTTCTATTATACCGAGAGCATCCGAAAGGATGTCTTTAACACTTCCAAACAACACTCTAGCAAATGCATTTGAATTGGGTAGAGTTAATTCCTACACAGTTGGTGTCGCGGTGTTCTCGATCAAGTCGAAGTGCATTGGCCTCGACAATATTCACCCAGACTTAATTAAAGTACTGCTTCCAATAATACTCCCTCACATAACACATATTATTAACACAATAATCATGACATCAACATACCCAATACAATGGAAGAAAGCTAAAATAATCCCTATACCCAAAAGAACCAATCCACCCGAATACAGACCCATTGCTATTCTTCCGTTTTTGTCAAAAGTGTTTGAATATGTTGTTAGTAAAGACATAAAAAATGATCTAGAGCAACACAACCTCTTAAACCCATTACAGTCAGATTTTCGGAAAGGACATAGCTGTGTCACAGCATTGTTAAAGGTGACGGACGACATTCAAAGAGCTATTGACGAAGACAAAGCAACCATACTAACCTTACTTGACTTCTCGAAAGCATTCGACAGTGTTGACCCAACTATACTCTGTCACAAACTGTCCACGCAATTCAATTTTTGTAATCCCACTAATAAATTAATTTTCTCGTATCTTACTAACCGAGTTCAAGCCGTTTGCCATAATTCCAGACTTTCATCTTTTTGTGATGTACATTGTGGTGTCCCTCAAGGTTCTATTCTCGGTCCATTGTTATTCTCAATGTTTATAAATGACCTTCCAACTGTGTTGTCCTACTGTAACTTCCATATCTATGCAGACGATGTTCAAATCTACCTAAGCTTCCCACTAGGTATGGTTGAAGATTCAGTTGCAAAAATAAATGAGGATCTGAGCTCTATAGCAAATTGGGCTACCTACAACTGTCTAATGCTCAATCCTGACAAACCAAAAGCAATCCCGATCTCGAAACAATCCCCTTCTCTATCTAATTTCCCGCCAATAGAACTCAACTCCACGATAATAGAATATGTTACATGTGTAAAAAAAACCTTGGAATAGTGTTGAATAGTGAATTGACATGGACTGACCACATCGATAGCTTAGTTTCCAAGATATATACCTCCCTAAGAGGCCTATCTATCAGCAAATATATTCTCCCTCTCAATGTGGAACTTAAACTTGCCAGAGCACTCATAGTGCCAATATTGACATATGCATCCGAATTGTTCGCTGACTGTGATTACTCTTCTTCCAAAAAGTTGACAAGAGCAATCAATGCCACTACAAGGTATGTTTTTAACCTACGCAGGTATGAACATGTCTCGGAAAAACGTCGCATTCTCCTAGGTTGCGAATTAGAAGCATTGTTAAGCTACAGATCTTGCATATTACTCTTCAAAATTATTCACAAGAAACAGCCAAACTATCTTTTTGAAAAGATCACTTTCTGTCGATCGAGTCGTAACATTACCTTAAGGCCCTCCATTCATACTTGTTTAATGTCACGCAGGAACTTCTTCATTCACGCCATCCATCTCTGGAATCACCTACCTTCACAGGTACGGTCAAAGGCCGAGTACAGACAATTTTGTAACGCTTGTTTCTCCCATTTCTCTCGTCCGAACTGAAATAATTCCCCAAAATTTCTGTTTTTGTTCTTTTTGTATGCATTTGAGCGCAGTCATTTAAAATATTTTTTTGCAAACATACACTTTTCCAACATTAATAATAATTGCATATAATTTAAAACACGTCATTTAAAATCTTAAATGCTTAATTGAATTATTCCTGTACTATCAAAAGAATACATGTATTATTCTTAACGTACAGCGATATAAAATCAGTAAATAAATGAAATGAAATGAAATGAAATGAAAATGAGTGTCTCTGTGGCTGCACTCTTTGTCCTGCAGACGTTTTGTGTTGATCGTTAATGTGAATAAGAACACTAAGCCAACGATAAGCAATATCTGAGAATAAAGCTCTGCTGCCCGAGCTTTCAGTGTGGCTAATTCCAGCCGTGGAATTTGTATACAGCACAATAGATTGAATGAGTGATGAGACTCTTGGTGGATTTTAGGATTTAATGCAAGTCAGGTCTTGATTCCAATGACAAATGGCTAGAAGGCACCACCTGCCTTAAAACAAAAGAAATCTGGCCATCACTTAACCTAAAACGGTCACTCAGTCTACTTGGACTCAGCAAGCCCTCAGTAAGGACCCTTATAGGAGTCATAACCGGGCACTGTGTAATTGGCACTCATGCTCGCAGGATGGGTGCACCATATAACGATTTTTGCAGAAGCTGCATGGATGAAGAGGAGGAAGAGAACACTCATCACCTTCTCTGCTCCTGCAGTGCTCTTGCCAGTCGTAGGTTCCTGCATCTAGGAGCCTACTTCTTCAGCGATCGTAACGAGCTAAAAAGTGCCAGCATTGGCCAACTAAATCGGTTCATCAGCAGCACCAACTGGTTCCAGCGTTAGGAGAAGTCAATCCGCGTGGTATCACAATGGGCCTATTCTGGCCTAAGTGTGACTGCTCTGCAGCAGTCAGCCACTACAACCTAACCTAACCTAGGGCTTGATTCGATGGTGGGTGCATCAGTGGCCTTGAAAATTGGGAACATTGAGTTTCAAATGTTTTCAAAGTTATTTCTGAAAAGTGGTGTTGTTGGTGGCAAATGAACAAGTGAATCAGTTTTCTGGGGATTAGGCGCGGCTTGCATTATTTGTTGCGTTATTCGCAGTGAATTTGGGACTTCATTAGTTGCTTGTTCATATGCAATGTTGGTCAAGACTACAGTCGCTCAGGCTGTTTCTTTACAAAACTACTGCTACAACCCTGAAAGATGCTAACAACCAACAACAGTTCGTAGACGTATTGTTCTAGAGCCTTACTCTAATTTTTACTCGCCCTTCCATCCCTGAAAGAGGTTTAATTTGTAAAGCCCTTAAATGCAATTTGTCATATCGGCGGGTTGTTCTTCTTGGTCTTCCACCTCGGAGTAGAGCAAAGTTGTTTTAGTCCTGGCCAATCAACGAATTTAATTTACATTGTTACATTATTTATTACAACACAGTAAATATCCTATTATTTTGTGTGTTTCATTGAAGTCTTTTCGTTCGAAACTCCGTCTTATGGAAATCTGAGTTGCCTCCGACAACTGCATGTAAGGGTCTTCCAATGGGGACAACATACCTTTGACAGGTGATACGTGTTGAAGGTCTGTTTTCCCAAATCGATATGGACAGACTGCGTTCAATACGTGTGCAAATGATATGTAGTTGTGTTCTGCGCGAAGTGTTCCTTCCGCTTCGCCCCATTTTACGGTCGTCATAAACGTACCACCACGAGGACTATTCGTAGGGTGGAAGATAACTTTCTACTGGTGTCTTGATCTACCAAAAACATCGCCCTTGTCAGCCTCGTCACTAAAAAGAACTCGGCCGTTGGCAGACGTTAAATTGGCGAATTTTGCAGTGACTTGCGCTGACGTTCGTACAAAATTCAACCGACGCAAGAGCTGAAGATAGACATCCATAAAAAAAATCATGTGTTCGCTGAATGGGTTTTTGAGCAGTTGGAAACTGACGTGGATTTCTTAAGCCACCAGTCTTGATTTATGCTCCAGTCATGGGAGCAGAGTGCCAGCCAGAGAAGCAGCTGCGGTCATTTAAACGAGATATGCACTTTCAATGTCCCGCGTATCATTTATATGAACTCTTACTCTCAAAGCATGCTCTGTGTCGTTCAACATTGATCTATTTTGCTCTTTGGAGCGGTTGGAGTTCATAATAGATTTGTCGTTGCTCGGCAAGTGGTAAAAAAATTTAAACCTCAAAATCATCAAAATTAGTGTCTCTGTGGCTACACTCTTTGTTTTGGAGATACTTGGTGTTGATCGTTAATGTGAATAAGAACACAAAGTCAACGAAAATCAATATCTGAGAATAAAACTCTGTTGTCTGAGCATTCAGTTCCAGCACTTCACAGACTTGACGAATTTGCGTCTGCACAAAATCGAATGGACTAAGGCGCGTTAAAGGAAGAGGACTATTCAGCGATCTTCGCAGTTGAATGTTCACCCCGGACTGCAGCGCCATAAGAAGAAGAACATTCTCTCTAAGCCATTTTCTTTTAGGAATCTAATGAGAGATGGCTTTAGCGACTTCATTACTTTCCCTGATAGCCGTTGATTGCCCAGACATCTTTTATTTTGCCGGCTAGTCTCTCGTAGGATCCTAGTACGTGCATCCACGGAATCTGAAGTGACTTCCTTCTGATACTCTAGATTCCTTGTGTGCTCCCTCAGTCTTCAAAGCACTGTTTGGTAGCGAAGGTTGTTCTTGCTCGTTTTGGTACTTGATTCAAACAGTTCTTTAGCCTGCTTCATGTCATCCGCTTTGTTCCATGTTTCTGTCCAAATCCTTCTGCTAGTTCGTTCAATTTTTCTCCGGGGGACATCGTCTCCAACAGCGCAGAATAGGCTTGTGAAGGGTTCTGATGCCAATTTCCTTGCCAGGAATCCCCGTATGGGCACGTTTCCCGTAGAGTTTTACTTTGTTCTCCTACTCATGTCTTTATGGTGTATGTAGTTCCTATCGATATTGATTCGAACGCATGGGATGGATTTCCCCTTGGAAGTTGCTGTCCTGAGTTCGTGATCCGTCTGTGTATTCTGTGTAGCACTTAAATTAATAGATGTTCAGTCTGTGGATTGGAGTTCGGATGAACTGCTGAACACCTTGATCCTCTCACACACCAGACACAAGAGTCAGCACAATTTCTTGGAAGACTACTTTAATTGCCTCACATCCTGTGACATTTTGGCTGTCTTTTGCACAGACTGCATGGATAAAGACAAGAAAGAGACACCGCCTCCCCCTCCTCTGTTCGCGCACTACCCATAGGAACTCACATTTATTGGCCTTCTTTTTTTCAATAATCTAAGCTAACTGAACGACTTGAGCGTGAGCTGGCCAAATCGCAATTTTTGTAAGCGCCAACTGGTTCCACTCATTACCCAGCCAAAGTATCCGCCACATCGACGGTGACATTACTGCACACTAGCTGTTGAGAGTTCACACCAGGAGACTGAAAAGCATCATGAATGGCTTCTGCTGAAACAGATGCTGATAAGCAAACTACGAACGCTAGCAGTTACTATTTTGAACACGAAGCACTCGTCCGCAGCCAGTTACTATAGACCACAACTGTACCAGCTATGAGCTTGCAACGAAATCGAGCCATGCTGCGTTTCATGAACTCGCCCTCACCGCCTTATTCGCTTTGACAAGGCTATGATTGGATTTCGAAGAATACATAGGAACCTAAATCCTATACATCCCTACATCCATCGCCATGCCCTCCTTCACTGCATAATCCTTCGGTACGGGCTAACTTTTCCTGCGAATACCTTCAGCGAGCCACATGATTTCCTCATTTCCACGTCCTCGTTCATCACACGCGCTCTGGAAATCATTAAAAAGACCGTCTCCTCCTTCAATGGATTCCCGAAACTCAATCATCTCCGAAAAAGTCCTCCACTTCACCCGGCTTAATGAGCCAACCGTCATCACTCTAGCCAGCAAAATAAATGCAAACAAAAATTGCAACACTCTCCTATCCATGCGGGCCGTTGCGCGTGCGTGATTGTGAGGTAATTTGTTCCAATTTTGGCTCCTCATTCACAACGATTCGTGTAAGTAACCCCATCTACATGCTTACGTGTGTATCTCGGAGCTCGCAACTCGCAGCTCTTATGGCACGGCGCTCTCTCTGCAGTCTCTGGTCGCGCAATTATAACTGAAAATTCTGCATTTCCGGGAAAGTTTTGTTTTTCACTGGATCGCTCTCTCGGCTCGCGTCAGTCTATGAGTCTGCTCGTACAAAGGCAACGACGCCGCCGCCGCCGCCGCCGCACCGTCATCGGTCATAACAAATGTGCGCGCGAAAATGTAGGTAAGACCTACTGCGAGTGTCCTACTCACCGCGGTCGGCTGCGTTCGCGCCCGCCGCCACCGCCACCACCGCTGCCGGTAGTAGCCTCGTTAATTCGAATTGCAGATACAGGTTAAATAATAGCGATGATGACTGGGGCCTCGCTGGCAGCCAGCCGGCCATGTAACTGCGGCATTAGAGGCGTGCACATGCACATGCACAGGCGCATGCAATCCAGCCAGGTAAACAAATGAGGCTGTCCGCTGCGGGAGCTGGCTCGTTGCCTTGGCCACATCTTCAACGGCATCGGAGCATCAGCTTGACGGCTGCGGAGAAGTGCTTTTAGGAAACGATTTTCTGCAGTCGGTCGTGGTTTCCCTGGAAAATTAGGTGAACGTGTCGTGCGGCCTCCTGCTGCAGACTGACACGCGTCTAGAGGCATGCATCCATTGTTCGCTGAGAATAAATATTTATCTCTTTTTTTATTGCTTCAGCTTGGCTTCCTCGAATGGTCGTTAAGTTGCTCGCTCTCTCTCCTTTCGATTTCGATTGAGAACGCTGGGGTCTTTGTTTTGGTGGGCAAGCTGGGTGCGCATTGACGGAGGCCTGCCGAGTCACGACTGGTTTTTATGGGAAATTTATGGTAGTCGCATTGTTGTGACAAGTTCAGAAGGAGATCCGATGAATTTGCGGCTTATCGCGACGTCGAGTATGGAGGCGGAAGTGGAGTGCCTTAGGGGTCCGCACATGGAATTGTACTTAGCCAGCGGCTGGTCAGTGGCTTGCATCTAGCGCGTGAAATGGGGACTTTCGCGATGGCGTGGGTTGTAGAGTGACAATTGGGGGCGATTTGGGAGTCGTAAAGTGTGTTCGTTTCTGTCCTTGGACCTTGCTGGAGTCGTTCCTTCGAGTCAGGGGTGAGGGTCACCTGAAGTGGACTCAGCTTGTTTAGGTCGGTTTCAAAGGAAAACCTTGATGGGGTCGGTCTGAGAGAATGAGCGACCTCTGCTTTCGACGTCGACTTTGAAATGGCAGGCAACGAAGGTGTAGGCTCCATTTGAAAGATGATTCGTCGATGGTTAGAATTTCATAGGCAACACGGAGCATCTTCCTCCATTACCATTGGACGCCAATCGCATCAATTGATTAGCCGTTTGGTCTTCAGGTGCTGTTGACTAACAACCCATTTTCTGTCGATCACGGTACACATCGAATGGAGAGGACATCTGAATGAGGTAAAGGATCCTATGGGGGACCTTGGTCTGCTTTCAGACGATTCCAAAAAACAACTTCCTGTCAGCCTTTGCGTATGGAACAGAACATTTTGGATACGAGACAGAAAGTCAGTGCTGATTATTGGCGCTCCTCAACAAAAAGTTGAACATGCGTCGTACATGTGTCCTGTTTGGCAGGAGGCTAAATGGAGGAGAAGACAGAACTGCAGACTATGAGCTGCACCAGAATGAGGATATAGTGATGACTCGGTTACATCGAACGCATGAGCAGCAACGCTCCAGACGCGAGAACATAAACAAGACCAATCTCCGGTATAAAGACCAAGTCATGGCGGACGCAAGACAGCTTTAACTTGATGATTAGAAGCAGCGTGGCCGAGACTGTCACTGATGGAAGGGAAACTCTAGGCTGGTCGTAGATCTGATAAATACGAATAATATACACCGGTGTTGATCTGCGAATACGAAACAAACCACAGAAAGCAAGTGGAAATGGCTATGTTCGTTCGTCACTTGCATGCGCTTGAACGTTGTCTGCTCATCTTCTTCTTCTTCTTCTTTTGGCGCTACAGTCCGGGGTGAACCTGGGCCTCGGTCAACAATCCTCTCCAGCTGGCACGTTCTTTAGCCAGCTGCCTCCAATTTCGCACTCCAAGTTGGTTGAGGTCCTTCTCCACTTGAGTGCACCATCGGGTTCGAGGTCGTCCTCTATTGCGTTGTCCCACTGGCTCGGAGTCGAAGACTCTTCGGGCTGGAGCAGTGTTGTCCATGCGCTCTACATGGTCTAGCCATCTTAGGCGTTGAATTCGTAGACGCCTGACTAGACTCATGTCGCTGTACAGAGCCCGTACTGTTCGTGGTTGAACCTCCTTCTCCAAGAACCTTCAACGCAAACAGGACCGAAGATTGAACGCAGAACTTTTCTCTCGAAGAGACCAAGTGCGTCTTCATCCGCTCTTGAGATAGCCCAGGCTTCCGCGCCATACAGCAGGACAAGGATGATCAAGGTCTATAACGTGAGCTTGGTCTTTCGAGAGAGGGCTCTACTACTCAATTGCCTCTTGAGCCCAAAGAAATAGCGGTTGGCAAGAGTTATTCTGCGTTTAATCTCGGTACTGATGTTGTTCGCACTATTTACCTGGGAGCCGAGGTAGACGAAGTCCTTCACTACCTCGAAGTTGTAGCTGCCTATGGTGACGTTCTGACCGAGTCGTCGATGTTGTGTGTCCTTTCTTGATGACAGCATATACTTTGTTTTGCCCTCATTCACCGCTAAACCCATTTTTGCCGCCTCCGTCTCAATACAGGCAAACGCTGCATTGACGGCTCGCTGAGTTCTGTCAATCACGTCAATATCGTCCGCGTATGCTAGCAGTTGAACGGACTTCTGAAAGATCGTGCCTCTAGTGTTGGCGTGTGAGTTTCGCACGATCTTCTCCAACACGATGTTGAAGAAGTCACTTTGCCTAAAGCCTTTTTTGACATTGAAGGTCTCGGTGAGTTCGTTACCGACCTTGATGGAGCAGCGAGAGTGATGACCCAGCACATCGAGGACACAGGAGGAGTGTCTGACGTCGATCGCAATGTGATCAATCTGGTTGACGGTTGATTGATCAGGGGACCGCCATTTCCCTTTGTGAATGTTGAGGTGAGGGAACCGCGTGCTGGCTACAGTGAGGTTTCGCCCCGTCACGAAGTCCAACAGCCTGAGTCCATTGTCGGACGTGTTGTCGTGTAGGCTGTGTTTACCGACGACTCTAGCAAAGATTTCTTCCTTGCCCAGCTTTGCATTAAAATCTCCTAGCACGATCTTGGTGTCGTAGCTGGGGCATTGATCGTATGTTCTTTCTAGGAGTTCATAGAAGTCATCCTTGCTATCATCGTCTTTGTCCTCCGTTGGGGCGTGGGCGCAAATTAGGCTGATGTTGCCGAATGTTGCCTTGATGCGGATTGTTGTGAGGCGTTCGCTTATGTATCTAAAGCTTAAGACTTCTTGCCTAAGTCTGCCTCGAACAACAAAACCGCATCCAAACAAGCGCTGCCTTCGCTCTTTGTAGCAATCGCCGTAGTATATATCGCAGTTTTTCATCCTCTTTTTGCCCGGCCCATCCCATCGCACCTCTTGGATGGCGGTGATGTCAGCCTTATAGGCTTCTAGGGCCTCCGCAAGTTCATCGGCTGCACGTGGTCTGTTAAGTGACCTCACATTCCACGTGCAGAACCGAAAATCGTTGTCCTTGTTTCGTTGTCCATGGTCGTCAGCAGTAGCGTCATCCGTATCCGAGGCTTGTTGCCGTCTCTGAACTAGACTATATTTTACACGGTGGGGAAGTTAACCCCACGCGAAACCCCCGAACCTGGAGGACCGGGTCCTGGTTTAAACCCCCGGACAAGGGGTCGCTGCATACATTGGTTAACCTCTAAGCGGCTGCAGTAGAGGTTATCCAGAGGGCGCCGCGGGGAGGCTGTATGTCAACTTGACCTGTGCATTTACAGGGATCGTTGCTGGCATCTCGCCAAGTTGAGAGCAATCAACAACTTTGCCCTGGATGCACAGGCCCATGCCCTTGTCTGCTCATCTCTGTCTTAATAAGAGGCGTCGAGTGTTCTGTTCGAACTTAAGTAAGGGGATCTCTCAAAATGGGAATTCTATAGAAGCTGTTTTTTTTTTATTCTCCAAAGTTGCATATTCGATTTGGTCAACATTAAGTGAGCTTTATCTTCTTGGAAAGGCTCTAACACTTAGAGGCTCTAGACTAGAACTAGCTAGGATATAATATATATACACGGGTGAGGTACTATAGCCAGTAGAAGGCCAGGGCCTTGCTTCTCAGGAACCACTCGTGTTGTGTGTTATAGTTCTCTCATGAGTGAAAGGGGCCTACAGTTTAGTGCCGACTCCGAACGGCAAGTTTGAGAAGCTTTTTCTAGACAGGAAATAGTCTTTGAGCATTTTGAGCGACTCGAAAGAGGTGGAGCCGTGAAAATAATCCTTTTTTGTTTGTCTTTATGTTGGGATCGATCTTATCCATCCCTGAACCACATTGTACACCATTCTGGCACACAGCTTACAAGGTGCATTGATCAGAAAATCCACCATAGTTTCGCTGGATCTTCCTTGCATTGCCGTTCCTAAAGTCGAGACAAATTAGTCTGTGTTTGTTTCCGCGGTTTTCTCTGGGGGCCAGTTTTCGATCCAGGCAGGCAAGGATGGCTGTCACTCACTGCTCCTAATTTGCCACTAATGTGCACTGTGGTTGATTGTAGGACAACACCGGAGGCGCCTCATATGCTGCACCTCTTCAACCCCTATGACCTGTGAATTCCATGAGTTGTACACAGCTATGGATATACAACACTAATTGATTGTGTTGACTCAGCCACTTCAAATGAATCCGAGGTTCGAAAATGAGAAAAAGGCTGAAACTCGGGTAAAGTGACCAAAGGATCGCGGACGTCTTGCCCTTAATGACTGAGAGCAGGGACAGCCAAGAATTGTATGGAATCTCTGCCTGGGCTCGACTGCTTTAGTTTGCTTTCGTTTGAAGCATCAAGAGGCGCATACTTCGGTTTCACGGTTGAATTGGTGAGGAGTTCGGATCACTTACAGCGCGACCACTGTCTAGTCTCCCCTTTATTGATCTAATACGTAAAATCTATTTTGAGAAATTTGATAACCTCCCTATATGGATATATGGAGATACTGGTCGATAGGAGATCATGCTAGGCATACCAAACAACTCAGTCGCAGTTGCAACAACACTGATGAGAGGGAGACCTTACCACATTTCATTTGTAGCTGCCCTGCATTTGTTAAAATCAGACAATGAGCGCTTGGTAGACCCTTCTTCAACTCACTTCATGCGATTTTTTTTTTTTGGAGTGAACATGTCCCTTCTGCTTGTCCCGGCATTTATTCGCTCAGTTGCTTAAACGCTGCATTATATCCACATTGGTGAATTCAAATAGTCCAAAGTCCACCTTTTCATAAATCTGCATAGTTTCTATGTCATGCCACCCATAAGGCTTTACTGATCTTGGTATGCACTGATCGTTAGATGGTCGTCTAGTAAAATCTTTGACTCCAGCACTGAAGGACAACATAGCAAACGCAGAGCGAAGAAAGACAGTCGAAAGCCCTACAAACACATTCGATTAACCAACTAATCCAATTGGGTAGAGAAGCAGTTTTGGTGACTGACTCGCATTCAATAAAGTGCGTCTATTCAGTTTTTACGTTTGCAGGTTTCGTCATCAGTAAAATCATCCGTTTCCGAGGCTTGTTGTTGCTTCGTTTTTTTTTGTGGCCCGGCAGCTACCCCGACGGCACAACCCCCAACCTGGAGGGCCAGTTAATTTTCTTGCAACCCCTAGGACAAGACGTCGCACTTATAAGCTCAGCAAGTTGAGCTCGGGTGAACTACAACCAGTACCCGATGGCTACCACTTGTAGGTAAAATAAGCACAATTGGTGTGCAGAAAAAGTTACAACACTGAGCATCGCCAGGTTGACGCCAGTCAGTGCCTACCTGATTCCCACAGGCGAAGCTTGGAAAGCATCTTAAGCAATCTCTGACAAGACTCGTGAGAGAAGTTGACCAAAACATTTGACACTTCAAGGCAACACACAGCCTCCTGTTCTCAAAAAATAGATTGCTGCGCTATAAAATGAGATTTCGATGGAGTTGTGTTTTTCCTCCGTCCCTTAAATTGTTTGTCTTATTATTGAATGGACCTCGATACTTCCTCGTTGCAGTCCTAAACTCGGATTGAAACCTTTAGAGCCACTTATTAGTGCTTCACATACATATCTAGGCCCCAACGGACACAACATGATGGTGTAAAGAATCCACATTTCACAAGTCACATCCAAGAGGTGTTTACAACCATCGTCTAGATTAAAAAGCGTCCATCTGTCATTCATCTCACATGGTCCCCTTGTCCTCCAAATCATCCATTTCACACTCATTGCCCCAAATAGCCGCGTTAATGTCGCCCCTTGAATGTCTAAACAGGTGACGCTTTTCGACTCCCGTCAGGACTGAGTGCTCGCTCCCTGAGGCAATAAATACTTAAACACTGACATTCCGTGAATTCCACGGGGGTCGTCACGATTCCATCGCGTGTACCCCCTTAATTGCTTTCATTATCTCACCCCCACCGCCCAGCGCTGACATTCGCGTTTTATTTTATTTTTTGTCTGAATTCTGTTGTCTAGCCAAGGGCGAGGTTAGCTTGATGGCCTCGCTTGACACCCACTATCCACCCACACCCACCCCTCTATCTCTCTCTCTCTCCCTCTTACAACACAATTCACAATTCTTTTCTTATTTATTTCTGATTTGTTTTGTTTTTGCATTCTTTCCATTAGAGGTGCTTCCAGCTTAAGTCATGCACTAGCACATCGAAGAAAAACAATATCAGCCATCCCACAGCTACCCACCCTAGCGCCCATCTTCGATTTCAATGAACCCACCGACCCCTTGACCGAGATCGCCGGCGAGGAGGCCGTCGCCGCAACACAAAACCTATTCACAAATCTCGCCCTGGGCGACGAGAGATTCAAACTACCGACCCGGTACCCCAGCGACGAGGGAATGGACTCGTTGGCCGGCAGCTGCCCGGTGACGCGTTCAATGCCCATACCAATTAGCGGCGCTGGGGCATACGGCCGGCCGATGGGCTACGATGTCATGTCGCAGAGCGCGAGTCCGACGAGCAGGGCGAATCCGTATTCGCCATTCTACTATGGTTCACCAACGTCCGCGGAGGCGATGCCGCAGTCGATGTCGATCAGCTACGATCCCAGCTACGCGTATCCGTCGAATCGGCTCAGTGTGCCGATATCGATGACTCGGGGGGGTCAAAGCAATTTCGATGATCGTCGATGGGCCGGGGTCGCTGGCGGCGGTAGTGGTGGCGGTGGCGGTGGCGATGGCGTTGGATTCGATGACGGACGCGCCGGGAATAGATCCTCGTCGTCACCAACAGCAGCCGTGTTAGCCGATGGAGCTGTCGCCGCTGTATCTGCCCTCAACAGGTCAGGTTTTTGCTGTTGTTGATGTTGTTGTCGGTGATGATCGTGTGTTGGATTGTTTTCCTTTTTTTCCTCATCATTCATCATCTCATTCAGCCACTAGTTGATTAGAGGAGCATACTTTTGAGACACACTCGGCAATTAATCGGCTGCAGTCATTTCTCATGCACGCCATTCGCAATCATATCTCTTGTTTATCTTTTTGCATCCACTCACCATTTTTTTTATTCTTTTCTTTTCTACTAACCGTTGTGGTAGACTGAAATTGTTTGTCGAATGTTTTGTGGATGCTTTCCTTTTCTTTCTTGATTTTTTTTTGGTTTTGTGAAGAAAGAGAAGAAAAAGAATTGCTTTCTTTTTGAATATGAAGTTTTGGTGGATATTTTTTTTAACATTTTTTTTGCATTCATTTGCTGTCGATTGATGTAGAGAAGAATTTGTTTTCGTTTTTTTTCTCATTTATCGCACGATCTAGACTAGTTACATATGAATTCAGGGTCCAGACTTAGCTGACTTGTATTTCATTGGCGACATTTATGGCCACTGTATTGACAATCTTTCTTAAGGGCGAAGTCATCGAAGCCGTTCGAAAGAAACTGTCTAAGCTTTCAAAGCATGCGTGGGGTTGCATAAATAGGTAACCTCTTATGTATGTTATGATACTTGCAGTCATTGCTCAGTTTACACATGCAGAAGGTTCCCAAAGCATAGCTGCGGGGACAAGTTGGACGGGACCTCCCAACGTTTCAACGTCGTTTTGAATTTGCTTTCTCCAAATCTAGCACAATGCCATCACAGTCTCTTAGCGAAACTCTGCTGACGACCTGACAACAGCTGCGTATCTTGCGGGTTCTTCTGTACTCTTTTGCAACAACAGACAGGACTCAACATCCAAGAAATAGACGCGCCCTATGCTGGTTCGTAGTCTAATTTTCTTATCGTCCCACCGTGTTGTGAATCGAATCTAAATTCTAGCACGTACACATACTTTTTGTTCAACTTGTTCACATGGACTGCTCACACATTTTTGAGCAGGTGTACGTATCACAAATTCCTAGTCTTCCCTGGCGAATGTGGACATCTTCGTTCTTTCAATACTGACACGTAAGCGTAATCAATGGAGTCCCGTCGGATACTTTGTTGAGATCTCTGTATCTGTGGGCAGTTTGTGCTGCTGGTGATGGTTGAATAGAAGATTTTGTGGTGGCTGGACGATGGCACGTACTTGTATTGCTATAGTTCCTTGATTCTTGGTCGATATCCAGACCTTCAACCACTTCAAAGGCTTCATCTTCAAATGAAAAAGCTGTCGTTATCATCCTTGATGGCCTCGGATTTATCTCTTTGAACGATCATTGACATACAATGGAATAAAACAGCAGTTTGAAATTTGGTGAGGAATTAAAAGGATTTCGGGAATTGCAACGGACATCATTGTTCAGCGTATTTCGTCAATGAAAAACTATAGCGAGGAAAGAAGTAACATTTAATTCGAAAGATTGTGAAGAGGACTAACTTGCTTGAGGACACTAGTGAGTACTCTTTCTGAATGTAGATCAACGGCAGTATTGAACACTTGCTCACACAAAACATCGACGAATCATCCAACTAGCACAGGATGCCCCATCACTTCGTTTGAACAAAGCAGTGTTAGTGTCAGTCGCTTTCTCTCTTCGTAGCCACTTTATCAAGAGCTAAATAAGAGGACTCTATATAAGACACTAATCATCCCTGCTGTACGGCGCGGAGGCATGGACAATCTCGAAAGCGGATGAAGAAGTCTTTGGTCTCTTTGAGAGGAAAGTTCTGCGTGCGATCTTTGTTCCTGTTTGTGTTGACGGGTTCTGGAGGAGAAGATTCAACCACGAACTGTACGGGCTGTACAGAGTCTAGTTAGGCGTCTACGGATTCAACTCCTACTGTGGTTAGGTCATATAGAGTTGAAGGACACCACAGCTCCGGCCCGAAGAATCTTCGAATCCCAACCTGTCGCAACAGAGGACGCCCGCGTTTAAGGTGGCGCACCCAAGTGGAGAAGGACCAATTTTGTGTGCGAAACTGGAGATAGCTAGCCAGAGATCGGCCTAGAGAGGCTTGTTAGTTGAGGCCCAGGTCCACCCCGGACTGTAGCGCCACACAAAGAAGAAGGCGGCGTGATAACGCAACTGCCAGTAGGGGGTCTCTCTTCCTAGCCGCTTAAAGGTAGTCATGCAGACATCGAATAGGAGTAACCAAGAGTAAGACAATTTGCCAAAAGAAAATAAACCCATAATTGAGGTTGTGGCCACTTGTATCAATCATTCGAAAAATATGTCATTTCTACTACTTTACGTTGTGCTTCAGGTGATCATGGCTGGGTCCTTTCGATCGCTGGCTGGCTTTCTCTAATTTTGCAGGCCAATTGTCCATCTTATTGCGCTATCTTAGACTCTTCTGTTGCCTTGTCCAACAGGTTCAAAGTCTAATCCCTTTTGTTCCGGAGCTTAGTCCACGAGCTCTCCATGGCCTAGCCACCTTAGCTGTTGGAACAGTATACACCTCACTAGATCTGATGTTAGTTCTAGCTTGGCTTTCCCATTCCTAGACATGTTTGTTGTCATCAAGCGCCAAGCCTGTCGAAAGTGGGACTATTTTCGATATAAAATACACGAATGGTCTTGACATCAAAATTTCTGCATGCCCTCCTTTTTCAAGCTTTGGAAATGTAAGGTTTCACTTACTCGGCAAATCAGGCATTTGTCGCACTGCTTGTGCTTTTGAGTGGAGAACGGTCGTCTGAAGTCCACTGTTTTGATTGTTTCTTCATTTGTGGTGTGTACTTATAGGGGAGTGTATACAGGGTCAATCAACTGCTACGAAACGCCGCACAACTTCATGGTAAGGCACGTAAAGTTCATCATTATTTCCATGCTCAAGAGGTCATGCAGGAGTCCCATGTCGGTATCATTTGAAATTCCTAGAACCTAGCTCTCTCGTGAGTCTTAACGTTGGCAACAAAGATACCATTTCTGAACTTGTGACTCCATGTGAACGTCCCAGGTTCTCAGCAAGTTCACAGATTCACTTGTGCACCATTTCATGCAATGGACCAAAGTCTGAGTAACATTTTCAAGCCAGTCCTCAGCTTCATGGATTTCTTCTTCTTTGAGTGGCGCTAGAGTCTGGTGTGGACCTGGGGTTCAGCCTCTCCAGCTGGTACGATCCTTAACGTGCTGCCTCCAACTTCGCACTGCAAGTTGGTTGAGGTCCTTCTCCACTCCACACTTCGTGGTCGTCATCTATTCAGCATTCCTTACCACCAAGCGCGACTTGTGCTAGGCTTCATGGATTTACTGAGTAAAAAGTTTGGGACTATTCAAACAGGATTCTCACTCTCACCCGTTTTAGCCATATTCCACCAACCAGTTCCATAACCAAGTTATTTCGATGGGTCAGTGTAAACAGACTTATTCGCAGGACTTCACAACAAAAAATCCTCTGAAATTCGAGTGCTATCCTGAATCAGAGTCACTGACTTGGGATAGCTCTGCTTGATGTGAATTAGGTCTCCTCGGCTTTGGCAATCAACTACCGCGAGAGAAACTTGAACTTCCATGGAAATAGGAAACCAAGTCAGAAACAAGTCTTATTTGTTGATTTAACCAGCCGCAACAGACTTCGCCCCAAGAAGACGTCCCGGGCACATCCAATTGTAAGGCAACTCCCCCTCATTACCACGGGCCGGATGTTTACAACCATGCGAACTGAACTATGACATGGGTGCGCACCGCCTCCGAGGCGTGTCAAACGTCTTCTTTTTTTTCTAATTGCCCTTCAAATTAAATTCAACTCCAACCCAATAAATGTTTCAGAACACAACGCAAAATCAAAGAAATTGCGTCGCTCGAGAAGAGCCCTCGTTCCCCGCAATTCCCGGGGTAATTATATAAGAACTGCCTTCGCGCTAAACTTGTCGATAATCGTCGTCGGACCGAGCAAAAAGAATCTGCTTCAAACCGGTGAAATTCAGTATAATCTGGCAGGAGAACGACGACGACAGGAGAAGCAAACAACAACTTCAACCGATCATTAAACCATACACGTTCTTTCTTTTGCTGTTGTTTCCGCCGATACTCAAGCCCCGCTTATGGGCTTGGGAAGAGCAAACGAAGACGTCACATTTTGCTCCAAGATGGGAGGGCTCACTCTCGAGGAATGCACAAAAACCAGCGAAAATGCTGGCCTGCCCCACAGCTCCCCACTTTGTTTTGCGTTTCTGTTTTTGCACGCCATCGCCACCCAGGCGCGGTTGTGTGTGTGGTGAAAGACGCCAGAAATACGAAATGACATCATATGTTTGTTTGCTAAAATGCGAACTTCACTTAATCGCTTTCGTTTCGATGCGAGACACTCTGCGGTTGGCGGTGGCGTGGTGATGGTGGTGGTTGTGGCAAGTCGCTTAGGGAACCCCTTATCGCGGGAGTCTTGTGGGAACATGGCAATCATGGGCGCAGATGTTTCTTATGCTGCCGCTGTCGAAAAACAAATTCAAAAGAAACCGTGTGGCATGGCAGTCAGGGAGATTTTTGAACTCGCGCAAGCAACCATCGTTAGCGATGCGTTACGATGTCGCTTTCGTGGCAAAGTCCATTCCAGGTATGATGTCATGTCGCTCATTTAGCGATGCGTAGTTGGGCACCCGTACACCGATGGGCGGACGTTACGTGATTCCTCGAGGAAACCACTTCAATCGATGCGCGTGATGTCATTGTTTTCTCTTTTTGCGGGTCTCCCCACAAGAGTGGCTGTGGCAGTAACAAACGAACAAGCGCTTGTGGGGAATGGGGGCGGTTTGTTTCTTTTGTCAGACCTTGTCTAGTAATTGCGGAGGTGGCAGAGTTGAGTGAGTGGTATTGATTTTGTGCGCTGTTTTTGTGCGTATGTTTATTTTTGAGCCTCATCAATCAGACGAGTGCGGGTGGAGTGAAGCTCCGTTTTGCAGACAAAACAAATGACACACGGGTTGGGGGTTCGTGACTACGACGGTTGTCAAGGTTCGCATTAATAGGTAGGGAAGATGTTCCATTACTCAAAATCACAATCAGTCTCTGTAGGGGACAGTTTAAAAAGTCTGACTCGCGTTAAGTGGGTCAGTTGTCCATCAAGTCAAGTCAGTCAGTAGACGGGATCTTATTAATTAAACGAGTACATCTTCCGACATCTCTTCTTCTTATGGCGCTACAGTCCCGGTTGAACTTGGGCCTCGGTCAACAATCTTCTCCAGCTGTCACGATCCTTAGCCAGCTGGCACGAACCTTAGCCAGCAGCATCCAATTTCGCACTCCAAGTTGGTTGAGGTCCTTCTCCACTTGAGTGCGCCATCGGCTTCGTGGTCGTTCTCTGTTGCGTTGTCCCACTGGTTCGAAGTCGAAGACTCTTCGGGCTGGAGCAGTGTTGTCCATGCGCTCAACATGACCAAGCCATCTTAGTCGTTGAATCCGTAGACGCCTGACTAGACGCATGTCGCTGTACAGCCCGCACAGTTCGTGGTTGAATCTTCTTCTCCAGAACCCGTCAACGCAAACAGGACCAAAGATTGAACGGGTGTCTTCACCCGCTCTTGAGATATTCCAGGCTTCCACGCCATACAGCAGGACAGGGATGATCAAGCTTGGTCTTTCGAGAGAGGGCTCAACTACTCAAATGCCTCGTGAGCCCAAAGAAACAGCGGTTGGTAAGAGTTAGTTCTGCGTTTAATCTCGGTTCTGATGTTGTTCGTACTATTAACTTGGCAGCTAAGGTAAATGAAGTCCTTTACTACCTGGAAGTTGTAGCTGCCTATGGTGACGTTCTGACTGAGTCGTCGATGTTGCCGACATCTTTTCGAACGAAGACATATTTTGTGTCTCTTTAGAAAATTAAACACAGCATCAGAAACCTGAGCAGAAATTGGTGGCTTTATCTTCAAGAGATTCCATTAGAAAGGCGACCGCTTGGCACATCCATGACGAGGTGGCTGAACCAAGTCAAAAGAACTTGCCTGGGCGTATGTATCTAGGACCCGCAGCAGCAAGTTGGGCAGTCGCGCCAGGAAAGCTAGAGTTAATGGCGGATGACCGTGTGACATGGAAATATTTAGTGCGTGCTTTACCCCACGACACCTTCAGTGGATCACGCGGGTATGAAGGTGATGACGATCTTCAGAGAACTTCTTCTCCCTCGGTTTGCCACCAATAACATCAGTCAAAAGCAAACTCTTGCCAATCGCTTTCCCTAAAGACCAAACTCCGTCTATGCGCGACCATCATCTCAGTCCCAGTTCAAGCACAGATATGTAAAGGGTTGCCAAATATAAGTTTTCTTTTAAAAAATACAAACATTTTTTCCCAAGTATTATATTTTAGAAATGCAACGTCGTTTAAGTGGCTGCCTCGGCCGACTTCGTAGTAGCGCATTGTCTCACCACAATTTCTGAGGACCTTGTTAGTAATAACGGAGGTGGCAGAGTGGAGACGTGGCAGAGTAGCCGAACGAAGATGGCAGAGAACATTGCTGGGTGACGGACTGTAGCTCACGAATTGCTTGGGTGATATTGGCCTCAAATGCTTGAGTTATATCAGTATGGTTGGCAAAACGTCGGTTCACGGCTCACAACAAAAAAATCAAGGGATCAAACCACAGCTCTAAGGCGGCCAATTAATATCTCTAAAACGGCTGATAACTCTCTTACTTATCAGGCAGACGAACCATGAAGGGTCTGAGCTTGAGCAATTGCTGCCTTCCATCGTTGACGGTCCTGGGCACGCTGCTTCCAGTCATCAAGGCCAAGCTGTCTTACATCCGCGATGAATTGGTCTTTGTACCGGAGGTTCGGTCTTCCTCTCCTCGAACCAGGAGGCTCGGATTCGAATACCCTCTTTGCTGGAGATAGATTTTTGCCTTCTCCTCCATTCGCCTTCCTCGCAGACGGAACCATATATCCGACGCAGAATCTTTCTTTCGAAGGCACCAAGAATCAGCTCTGCAGTCTTACTTAATGTCCAGCTTTCAACGGCTGATAACACGGCTTCGGCATTCGGTGTGCAAAAGATTGACTGTGACATAAACTGTGTGGCATAGAGCGCCATCCTGTCAGTGCAACACTCACCGTTGACCGAAACTTGTTCCTAGCCTCAGTACCACCCTCGCCCACAGCAGAGACATTCTCGTCTGTGTGCACCATATGCCGATGGGGACCATGAGTGTATCCCACTAGCTTACTAGTCTCATAAACTTGCGTAAAGTAGTCGCTGTGGATGTTGCATTTCGTCCAAATACCGCATAAAACTCTGTCTTGGCCTGCACAGCACTCACTTTGGAAATAAGTTGTTGTTCAAGCGTATAGCGACTTATTTTATCTCGCGGAGGTACGACACTGACCTTCCTTCAACATTTCGTGCAGTGAACATCAGTCAACCTAGTCTATGAACTGAATTTAATTTGGTATTTTTGGGGGCTATGGACTGCTTTGCTTCGATTTGCGCTGATGCAATATTGAGGACAGTATTCTTTGGATTGTACAGTCCATAGCATCAAGGATTCAACCTTTACCGCAGAGTGGTATACCATCTAAAGACGAATGCTGGGAGTATGCTGATTAAGACAAAAGTCCACAATTGAGATGACTCACAGTAGCTAGTGCACGATCGTGCTTCTTCTAGTCGCTTGTTAGTTGAGGCCCAGCAAGACTCTTGGATTGTTGTGCTTTTCGACGACGAAGCCAGTGCTAAACTTTAGAAATGTCAACAATGAAGGTGGTGTGGCTCTTGTTAATCTGATGCGGATGAGATTCAATTGATTCGCCAAGTTCACATTTAGACTCCGATAAATGGGGCGCATCTCTTCAAGCCGTAACGTCGCTCCCCATGACAACACGTTCTGACAATCGAACCAGAGCTTCATTTGGGCAAGAATGACGAGCTGCAGTACTCGGTGTTCATATGAGTTTAGCCAGGTGGCTGGGTTATAGAGTAACTTGGCTCCGGCCCGAAAAGTCACTGACATCGAACGTCTATGTCAACGCAATGAGAGCGTATAGACCTTGTTTAAGTTAAAGTTTTTAACCTTTACATCATGGAGATGGCCCAAAGTAGATTGATAAAAAAAAGCCAACAGAACATCGTATATTGTCTTTGGCTGACGCTACAGTTCGGCGTGAACCTGTGCCGTGGACAACGTGAATGCATGCTCTTAAATAAATATTTTTGACACTGGCCAAGGCGTGGACACACCAAAAACAACCATAATCCAAAAACATCGCTTTTAAGATCATTTTTATTCTCGAATCGCGAATATCAATTAAACACCTTCACGGTTCAATAAACGTCCTCCTAGCTTCATTTCAAATGCGAACTATTAAATAATCAATCAGCGTAATCGTGTCTGAAGCAAATGTGACCGCTATCTTTTTGCAAATTAAACTTGTTCGACTTCTTTTTTTCTCTCTCGGGATGGTTTGACGTAGTGAATCTTATTGGCTGGCCAGAGTGCTAAAAAACTAGGCAAACAACTTAGAAAACAAGCTAATGAAACTGATAGCGACTTTTCGTGCTTCGTAGATATTTGAGTTAAATTTATAAACAAGAAAGATGTAAAAACAACATCAATTCTTTAATTTGTATGATTTTTAGTTCAGAGGGAAATGGTGTTGGAATATGTTCTTGTGGGTGACTGAAGGGAAAAGCCTTTTATAGACTCGTTGGAATACCTTGAGGATTGGGTTACTTATAAACCGAAAATTTACGGCTTGTTTCGGAACGGTTTTTAGCATTTTGAAAGCATTCTCTAAGTCAATTTCTGTACGAGGTGAGAACTGAGGAGCTGATATATGATCTCCTTGCCACCATCTGAACTGTCTTCTGTTATGACGGATCTGTGTGTCCTGATTAATCGACTGACTGTTTTTTGTTTTTAAAACTGAGTGAGCGACGATTGGGAACATTTTTATTTTTTTTTCCGGAGGATTTCAGTAATGTACTGTAGCACTCGGATTTAAAAACTGGTCTTTTGTACCAAATTAGAGGCAGCAACCTGCATTTGCTGAATTTTCATGGGTTACCGAAGGCGCTTCTGTAATAATCACCTCATCAACACCGAATAACTGCCACCTCATCCGAGCAAAGGCGGGACAGTGGTAAAAGAAGTGCTCGGCAACGTCTTTGTCGACCCGGAGGGTCTCATTGTTAGGGTTAAGCACATTCACTTGCCCCGCAAGTTCATCGGCGATCTCATTCCTAGTTATCCCGTGATGGCCTGCGGTTGCGATCAAATTCAGACGTGGATTAAGAGTTCAGCAAGGCCAGCACGGCTTGGTTGTCGCTGAAGACACAAACACTTCGTCTTTTTAAGGTAACCGAAAATTTAGCTAAAAGTGTGTGCAGTATAATGTTGTCGCGCTCAATGAAGGTGTCACTGAACCTGACTATAACTCAGATTCAGACAAGAGCCAGTCCTGAGAGTTTAAAGTCGACTTTGTATGGCGGTCGGAGAGGGATTACTGGTGTGCCTAGAAAATGCGGTGCACTAGACCATGAACGCTTTAGTGCGAGTTGTACAAAAGATTGTCTCTTTTAGGAACATAGTGCCATCGGAACAGTATGTCATCTATAATGGCTAAAAATTCGTTTCTCTTATTGTCGATTCCTAAAAAGGAACTTTGCAGCATTCGGTGTTTCCAAGTCTATCGCAGTAACAGAATTTGAAGTGGAGCAGGTCCCATTTAACTGAGGTTCCAGAAATGAACTGAAAAAAAAAAAAAAAAACACAGCCATCCTTTAGACTAGATCGATCTAGAATTCATACTAAAATATTTGTTCGTCCTTGCCAATGAATTGAAATAATTTGAATCGCCTTTTAACACATATCAGACTAAAACTGCATTATTCCTTGACGAATATTCCTTTACAAACCGTCAGGAGTGTCAACGGGGGTAGATAAAGTCAGGGTTCCCAGTTCAAACCCCGGAATAAACTCGTCCAAGAACCTTTTCTTTCAAATAAAAAATACAAACATCCATCTTCAGTGATCCACATGTGCCACTGAAGGAGTCGCACGAGAGATCTCCAGCCCACTCGATACCAGGCCATTGATTCTACTTCACACCAGTACCCATGGCCAAGCGCACAGTTTTGAGCTTGGTTCAACCACCTCGTCCAGGTTCTGCAAAGCGGTAGCTCCACCTGAGTCGCATTCAATGTGAGGTCTACATTGTCGAATATAGTCGTGATTTTGGGAACCTCCTGTTCGAAAAAGCAGTTGCTCAACATTCAGTTCCTCACGTACACCCGAGTTTCTCACCCGTTAAAAGCACTTCCCATTAAAACAGTAGAGGACGCTGCTGTATATCGCGGTCTTTTTCACGAGTGGTAAGATGTGTATTTCTGGGCTTCTCCACAGGATGTTCCAAACTGGATTCACTTTGCAAGAACTTGGAATGTCTTAAATGAGTTTGGTGTCAAAGGCAGGTTTGGCGGTCGATATTTGCTCACACTCACACCCCACAAGCTACGAAAATGAGACTAAATCACTACTTTCTTTATGATTTGACCGCCTTTAGCTATTGCTCAACGATGCATATTGGAAATGGCAATTTGTTAACTAAACACAGTCTCGGATGACAGTTCTTTGTAACGTACATGATTGGACCATGAGCGTCAAATCGGAACCACGGTAGGGATTACCCTTATGAGTCCCGACTGGATTTTATGTGATTACAAGGAATCCTCCTGATGAACTTCTTCCCACAAACAAAGCCACGATTGCTCCCCGTGCAAGTTGGCAAACACATGTCCCTATCCACATACCATCCAGAAGCTGATTGTTCCACGAACATTGTTTTCCTTCTCCGTCAGGTCATTACCCTCATTCGACAAAAACTTGACCTCGAACCAACTCCTTCCTGAACACAAAAAAACAGAAAGAAATTCCCTCCGTCGGATAATCCGCTGGTGAATGACTTGAATTCCATTCAAAGACGGCCAAAAAATCAAAAAAACCAACTCGAAATGAAACTAAATTGCCGAGAATGGGTTTCCTCGTTTTGTTTAATCGCAACAGCCGAAAGTTCAAGACCTCTTCGTCGCTGGCTGCGGCTGGCTGTGTGTGTTAACCGGAAGAGTTTGCCGAAAACAAATTAATGCTCCGTCTCAGAGTCTTCGCCTTTTTCGCGCCCCAAGCTCGTCATAGATGATTAATTTCGGCGAACAACCGTGACATTTCCAAAAAACAAAATCCCGCACACACTCACATCTGCGGCATTAGCATGTGCAGAGCCAGTCCGAGGCAGGACCTACGTGTGGAGTTGCTGCGTACATCTCTCGTGTGTGCTCAGTTCGTCACACCGAGGCTGTTGTTTACTTTTCGCCTCTCGTTCACTTTGCGATAATTAACATATTTTTTTTTAGTTTGTTTGCTTGAACATGTAAGGAATTGAAGATCGTACGACTTTTGGATGTTTTTATTTTCGGCGGGGTGACGTGTCTTGAGGCATTAGCACGCCCCTTGGCGCGATTGCTTGCTAATTAAAGCGAATGCCTTGCTGTACTTGCTGGGGTTTGGGTTGGCAGTGTCTGTTTGCATTTTGTATTTTATTTCCAAACGCAGAGCAATGAATTCGTGAGTAATGACTTGTTTTCTTCTTGTATCCTTTCAGGTATGTTGATGTCTTATTTGTTCCTCCGGATGAAAGGTGAGTGTGGATGCCGCGCGGGGGACGAGGGGCGGGCATGTGGGTGAATCCATGTTACTCAGCGTGTTCCTGTCAGTAAATGTCGCCTCAGACTGCTGCGGGGTTAGCTAAACATGCTTACGCGAGAACACGGCGCAACAAGTGTCGTTCCCATGTCAGAAATGTCATGTAATCCGGTCGTTTCCGCACACGATGAGCAAAAATACACAGGCACACGTTTTTGGAAGGGCACGGGTGGGTCTGGTTGGCTTGTTGCCGTAGATCTTGCCGATTCGAGTTGACAGGTGGGTGACAAGCTGTCTTGGAAGGTGGAAGGTGATTTGTCACAACACAGTGGTTCGGGGGACATAATTGAAGTGCCTTTCACATGCGTGTCTCTGCAACTGGGGGAAGAATGAGGATGGAGGTAGAGTTGAGGTGACTTGAAGGAGATTTCGCTTTAAGGCGACATTTGGCCTGCTCTTTACATGTTAATCCTAAGCTAAAACCAATTGCCAGTGACTCGAGAGTCGGGAAGGTGACTCAACTGATGCCTGACACTCAGCAGATTAAAGACAAGTAACATTGCAACGGTGCCTGTCTGATTGACTTGAAGAAGGTTGAGGAGCTGATCAGGCTCGGTATTGATTACATTTGCTATACATCGCCTATGAGAGGTTAGGTTAGGCAAGTTGATAGACGGAAACCACGTCTCAGCTCTTAGGTCTAGTTGGATTGAAACACTGCTCCTACTTCGTCGCACTTCATGTTAATGCATTTCTAAGCCACCATGGTATCCTAATGAACCTAGAAAGAGATTTTAGAAGGATATTGCTTTGGTCCCGGAGGTTTTAGAGGAAATTTTAGAGACTGTGACAGTGACGGATCTAGTGGGGTGTGTCTTCTTCTTAGTCCACTTTACCGCAGGTACGCCGTGAAATAAGGCCGAATTCTAAACATTTTTACTTCATGGCACCAGAGTCGTTAGCTTTTCGTCGCATTGAAGGAGCTTGTCGGATTTCGCACTGTTCAACTTGGGGCCAGAACAGCCGAGTAGTCTCACAGGTGGTCTGTGTAAGTGTCATTTGCAGAAGGTTCAGTATACTCCTCTTCGATTTTTTTTTCGGATTACCAAAACTAGTTCGACTTGGAGGATGGTTTTGTTTTGTTTTTTTTTTGACGGCAGTTCCATAGCTAGGACTGCCTGCAATAGCTTGATTTCGCCCCCTATTTCTGGCAAATTTCACCCGATTGGTCCGAGACCTTCGACTTATCAAAGAGTACTCCGGTCTTGTGAGCTGAGAACTCCTTAAGTTCTTCACCCTAGCCTGCGACTGTGATGTCTCGGAATGACTGCTTGACAGTCAAGTAGCATGGTAGTTTCCAACATGGATATTTTCATTGTCCTCATTTGTTCGACTGTCAGGACTTCCTCTTGAAAAGCACTGCAATATTCAGAGATGCCGACAGAGGAGTGCATGGTAACCTTCGGAAGAATGAGGCCGCTCCTGTGCACTTTAGCATCGGATGGTTGAATTGACATTTGTGTTCCACTCCATCCATTTTGGGAAATACGACGTCACACAGACCTCTTTCTAATCTAAGTCGACCTGGGGCTGAATTGCATAAAAAAACAAGTCTCGAGGCTACAAAGTACAACCACTAAATATAAACTAGGGACTAACCAACGGACCGTACCCTTTTGCGATCCAAAGATGATTGCCTATTACATGTGCGCTCAGTTTCACATGAAATATGACATATGCGGTCTTTAACAACGTAATACATGTCTTGATGGAGTCATCGTCAGAGCTGAATTTGCAGCGATGACTGACTGGATGTGAGTCGGTAAAAGACTACACTTTATTTTGAAAAAGAACTTCCTAAAACTGCTTGACATTCATTTTTTACAATTACAATAGTATGCTCGGACAATTAAAGCTTCAGAAGAGAATTGGAGCTAACACCAATTACAATGAGTCTCCTCCTATTTCTTCCTGTGACACTTCTGATCGGCATGTTGTGGTCCCTATCCATCTTGTGTGCCACTTTAAACACGGTTGTTCTATGTAGAGTTCTGTCACTTGGTCTTGGTCACTTGTCACTGGAACTGTAGTCCTATTGTTCATGCGCTCGCTAGACGATTGGTTAAACTTATGGCGGACTCCTTGCAGCTATTGATTGAATCATCTCTCGATCGTATGCAGAAATTTACCCTCGACTAGAGTAAGGACTTCTTCATCTGCTTTTGAAGTTGTCCATATCTGTGCCATTGAGGAGGACTATGAAGCTAGAATCGTTCGATAGAATTCTCCATCTCTTCGGTCGTGGTGGCACGCTTTTTTTCCTAGAAAGTCGTCTAAGCGTTTCATTCCCGATTGTAGGTTGCCGACGTCGAACTGCCTGTCTGGTCTTCTTCTAAACCGTGCTCCTATCTCAGCTGCAACGATCGATCAGGGTGGCGATTGATTGATCAGGTTGACCGCCAAGTTACTTTGTGAATGTTTGTGGTCAGGGAACTGAGGGTGTTGGCCTGTCACGAATTCCATCAGAGAACTGATGGTGTTGCCCTGTTACGAAGTCCAACAGACTGAGTCCGCTGTTGGACATGTTGTCATATCGGCGTTGCCTTCTCAGTTGAGCAAAGACGTGTGCTTTGCCCAGCTTTGCGTTGAAATCTCCTCGAATAATCTTGATGTCGTAGATTAGCTGGCGCGTAGATCGTGTGTTCTTTCTAGAAGAGCTCAGAAGTTGTCCGTCCTTGCACCTGTGTGGGCCCAGATTAGACTGATGTCTGATGACGAATGTAGCCTCTTTGCCTAAGTCCGTCTGGAACAACTAACCCGCAACCGAACAAGCCCTGACTTTGCTCTTTATAGCAACCGCCGTAGCGAATGTCTCAGGTTTTCATACTCTTTTTGTCCGTGATGTCAGCCTTGTAGGCTTCTAGGGACGACTTCGAAAGTACTTCGGCTGGACGTGGTTTGCTGAGGGTCTTCACATTCTACCTCGAGAGACGAGTAGTTGCTCTCATGTTGTCCATGATCATCAATAGTAGTCTTCGATAGTTGTTGCCGTCCCTAAACTAGTGCCGTCTTTTCGGTGAGCACAAAGCAGGAGGGCTGCGTCCTCATTCAAACTCCTAGATAGATAGAGGACAGCTGCATACAATAGTGCACCTTTATGCGTATGCCGTGGGCGCTTTCCAGAGGGTGCCATGGATGGAGCTCGGCAAGGTAGGGATCGTTGCTGGCATCAAATTGAAAGCAATCCACCACTGCCATGGGTCCAGAGGCTCATGCCCTCAAATCTTCGCTTAACTAAGTATAAATCACATTTTCTACCCGAATCAGCACACAAATCGAACGCGTTTTCTGACTGATTTTTAAATCGATTCCCCCTACATGTCCAACTTGTAGCTCCAACCGTCGACACATGCAAAGCCCTTCAACTGCGACGCAAAGAATCCAGTTACAGTTCCTTGACACCCACGAGCCGTGATCACACACAGCAGTGTGTCCTGTCAAGGTGCGTCCTCCTCAAACCACCACCCAGCATGTAAGACTTCGCCGAGTGCACGCAACATTATTCGAATGGCATGCCATGTGATGTGTTGTGTGTGTGTGCGCGCACGAGAATCCTAACATACAAGCCCATTGAACCGACAAATTCCTTTCAGATCCACCGCCCCAGCCAGAGTCGCCGTCTATGGCCTGCTAGTGAAGGCAAAAATCAATACTCTGTAACCCAAGGCAAACAAACTCGAGTGAACTCGCAGCCGAACAACAAAATGGTTCTCGATTCGGGGGTAATGTCCCCTCCCGGTGACTGGTGGCTGGTGGAGTATTTGCATTCAGCTCCTCACTAAACTTAGATTCTCTCGCTCTGTTTGAACAAATCGTTAGTGGGGCATTGTTGTGACGCTGAATCATTCACACGCTCGCTCATCCTGCGGCGAGGGTTTTTTCTGTTATTTTTAGTTGAGTCGAATGTCGGCCTGTCTGGTGTCGCTGCGCGGGTATTTATTTCGAGCGACGTGCGATTGGAAAATTCGCGAGGCGAGACCTTCTCACTGATGCACCCGCCACCCACTGGTCATGTGAGCCCTTGTTTCTTATTTCAATTGCCACTCGGTGTCAGATGAGCATCGCCCCAGCTTCACTTAACACACATTCGCCGCGGCAGAAGATCGATGACAATTAGCACTTGCGGACGTTTCCCGGGAAAGCAGCGACGGACAGCGGAACAAAGGGTTGCCGTGTGACTGATACGGGTCTTGTCGCTTTTGACATAAACAAACAGTTAGCACTGTTATGTAAAGCAATCAAACTTCTTGTTACTCTTGACGTCGGTTGTTGTTCTGTGGATCACGAGCGTGTAGATTGTTTTCATTTCGCAAACGCGTCGTTAACCTCCGTCGATAGGGTTTAATTTTGCGAGAGCGAATGTACCGCCATTTTTCTGAGATCTGTTGACTTTTAACTGCTTTTTTTTATCCAGGTCAATGCAGTTAAATCGTGCGCAACAATGCCGGGGAATGACATGAAAGGCATGAAATTACCCTTTTCTGTGTTTTGGTACGCGCATATTTCTTTTGTTGCCTTTTGTGGCAAATGTCGCGTGTCTGATGTTAATTGGCTTGCCCGTACCCTGCCTGTATGGATTCGAAACGCTTTCTGAAAGATTTACGATTCGATTCATGAAGGGACAGCCCAAGCCGTGACCGTGGGGCTTGTAGTCGCCTCAAGGACAAACACTGCTGTTAATGTTTAACCTCGCTGCCCTACAAGTCATTCGTCATCGACTGACAGCTGGGATCACACCTGTTGTTTGACTTGGGGTCACAGTGTCTCCTGCTAATGGCATGCCTACAGTCTAGGTCTGAATCCATCAGTGATGACTTCCAGTTGCAGGGCTCCTGTCTCAGTCAACTGTCCCATTCTCCATTCGGAGTTGAAGTTGTAACTCTTTTCTTCGACATCTTAGGAGGCTGCAGTCTAGTCAGATTGCCTAGAGGACTTGATGCACTAAAGCGTTCCTCTATCTTTTACTGTC
Source organism: Eristalis arbustorum (assembly GCA_916610145.1). Lineage (NCBI taxonomy): Eukaryota > Metazoa > Arthropoda > Insecta > Diptera > Syrphidae > Eristalis > Eristalis arbustorum. Next base: position 44,300,644 of record OU744317.1, on the reverse strand, counting down.
ACGCGATGAGGCGCGTCCGAGGTGAAGCTGCGTCAAAAGGATCTCTAACCAGCCATCTTCAGTTTCGCACACTAAGTCGGCTGAGTTCACCCTCGCCTTGTGTGCCTGGACGTGGACATCCTCTGTTAGCCTTGACACACGCACGCACCCTTTTGTTCGGGCCTCATCACAGGGTAAGATTACATCTGTTTTTTATTTCCTTTAGAGACAGACGTCAGAGTCTTACCATTTTAGAGTTATCGATGGTGTTTCCAGAGCTTTATGACCGCCTGATTTCTTCTTTGTATGACGCTATAGTCCGAGGTGAACCTGCGCTATAGTCCGAGGTCTCAACCAACAAGCCTCTCCAACTAGCACGATCTCTGGCTAGCTGTTTCCATTTTCACACCCCTATTCGACTACGGTTCCCCTTACATTGTGTTCTCTAGATTGTGCGTGGACATCCTCTGTTTGCCTTGTCACACAGGCTCAGAGTCGAAGATTCTTCGGGCCGAAGCTCAGTTGTCCATACGCTTGACATGACTTAGTCATCCTAGGCATTGCATCCGCCTGGTTAGACTCATGTAGCTATTTGTAGATGCACCGTCTCCTCCACATCTCAGCAAGGCAAGCGGAACCAATCACCTACGCTGCTCCTGTAGTGCTCTGGCTAGTTGTAAGTTCCTACACCTAGGAGCCTACTACTTCAGCGTCCTCAATAACCTAAACAGCGCCAGCATAGGTCAGCTAATTCGCTTCACTACAATCAGCAACTGGTTCCGATGTTAGGAGGGCCTACTCTGGCCTAAGTGTTACTGCCCTTAGCAGTCAACCACCATAGCCTAACCTAACCTAAGAAGATAAATATCACGCGCACAACTTTTCTTTCAAAAAGACGAAGAGTCTCTTGATCCGCTTTGGATATAGTCCATTCCTCTGCTCCGTATGGCAAAACGGGGCTGATCAAGGTCTTTTACAGAGACAACTTGGTCTTGCGATAGAGTCGGCCTTATAACTCAACTCCGCTTTGAGTCGAAAAAACAACGGTGGCAAGAATTGTTTGTGCTGTTGACCGTGGTGCCTAGGTAGACAAAATCCTTTACTGCCTTGAGTGATAGCTGCCTACGTTGAAGATCTCGTCGATTCGTCGATGAAGGCTATACTTTGTGTTGCCCTCTAGACTCACTTTAGACGTTTCCGTCTCAATGCCAACAATGGCCTTAGTAGCATCCAGCTGTATTCGGCCAATCACGCCAGACTCTTGGATGAACACGTCTCTAATGTTGGCGTGAGGATCTTGCACGATATTCTCAAAGATGATGTGAACTTAATCACACCACTTCGCCTTATCTGAAAACGTTTGTAACATTGAATGTCTCGGTGTGTTCCAAACCGATCTTGGTGGAGCAGCGAGAACTTTTCTCTTCAGTCTGACATGATTGGTAGGAATGACATGAAGACGAGCTATGTCCATACACTCAGTCATATGTGGCTTTAAAATCGGTGAATATGTGGTCTTTTCCACGATCTCCCATAGTCTGGTATATAATGGACTTCCCTGTCATAAAACTGATCTGGAACTCTCCCGAAGGTTAGAATTTGTGAATTCTGAATTCTTCACAAAACAACGAATGTGTAGATATTGATTTGTTTTTCTACAACTAAATCACTGAGGTAAGGTTTGCTTTATAATGGCTGTCATCTTCTGTTGCCCAGTTATACCAGTTGGCCACATGACTACACTGACACACTCCACTCCAGGTGAACAAACCTTAATCATCACAACAACATAACATGGTTGGCGCTACAGCCCGTAGAGGACTAAGGCGTAGCTTCTCAGCAACCACTCATGTTGTGCTATAGTTTTATGTCGACTCCAAACGGGCAAGTTTGAGAAGCTTTTTCTGGACAGAAGTACTTTTTGAGCATTGTTAGTGACTCGAAAGAAGTGAAAATTATTATTTTTCTTGTCGTACAGACCAGGAATCGAACCTAGACGTCAAGGTTCAAGAGCGTTGCAGTCGACGCACGTACCCCCAATGCCACGGGCCATCAATTCATCACCACGTCTGTTGAATACTTGAAACCATGTTGTTTCTAAGCACCGAAGTGCTGTAGCCCATCAAGACTACCAAAGGCAGCTTATTCCCGTCTCACTTCGTACTGCGAATTTGCATTTGTTACACTTGTACCAACTGGGACAGATATAGAGAGATTGTTGCTGCAACAATGTCCGGTACCAACATTTCCATCCCGAGCAACCCCAGTGATCTCGAACATTCAGTGAACAACCAGAACTCTCAACAACGCAATGGCAATGTCATGTCTAATTAGCAAGCAAAGAGGCAAGTCTAAACCTCCTTGGTGGAACCATGAAATTGAGCATCTGCGCAAGAGTTGTAGGAAGCTCTTTAACAAGCCGAAGGGATCTCGTGATGCTGAGGACTGGGACTCCTATAAGAAACACCTCTGTGCCTTTAAAACTGAATTGATGAAGGCCAACTCTTGGAGACTTTTTTGTGGTAAAATCGAAGAAGCCTCCGAGGCTTCCAGGCTTAGAAAGACTCTAGCATCATCCCCTAAATCACCTAGCTTCCTACAAAAACATGACGGAACCTGGACCATATCCAGTGAGGAAAGCCTCAGTCTCCTTGTCGATACGCGCTTTCCGGGCAACTTCTCGAGTAGAGCCAATAAGGAAGTCGTATCTCCTCCAAAAACTCCATGTGATCTTAAAAATGTCAGCCACGCTACTCTCATGTGGGCACTGACAAGCTTGAAACCCTTCAAGTCAGCGGGACCTGACGGCGTCATCCCCGCGGAGCTCCAAAGGACAGCTGACCTCATCATGCCTTGGATTCTCAACAAATTCAAAGGCTGTATGAGTCTCATTTATTTGCCCAGCTCCTGGAAAAGGTGTTTATTCCCAAAGCGGGTCCCCAAAAGGGATACTTCCATGCCTGCACCTAGGAGCCTACTACTTCAGCGGCCGTAACGAGCTAAAAAGTGCCAGCATTGGCCAAGTAAATCGTTTCATTAGCAGCACCAACTGGTTCCAGCGTTAGGAGAAGTCAATCCGCGTGGTATCACAGTGGGCCTACTCTGGCCTAAGTGTGACTGCTCTGCAGCAGTCAGCCACTACTACCTAACCTAACCTACACTTGGACATTTAAATAAAAGAAGTAGGCTTTAATCTTTTTCACTTTTCTATGAGCTCTGTAAATTCACATCTTCATTAACTGCTCCACTTGAAAGTCGACGAAGACAAGATCTGTTAGCTCTCGCTACTGACTACTTTTGAATTGCCGAAGTTGGATTTAACTTTGGTCAATATTTAGAACTTTTCGCTATCACTTGAAGAGTAAACGTCTACTTCTCCAACCGGTTCTCCAGCAATGTCGAGCAGTTAAAGGTGTTTCAAGGCTGATCACTGTTGTCTTCTTGGAGTGCTCTGAGCTGCCTTAGTGCCGTCTATTGATGAAAGTCCTGGGCACACTGCCTCGCTATAATAAGCTGTCTTGCGTCCGAGATGGCCATATACTGGAGATTCGGTCTTCTTCAGGAGGCACAGATTCTTTCGAAGGCACCCATAATCATCTGCTCTTTTGCTTATCGTTCAGCTTTCGGCTCCATATAGAAGGACTGACAAGATTAAAGAGTGATGTGGATCATGACCCTCGTCCTTCGAGTCAGGAATTTTGAGCCCAATTGCAGCAACGGCTACCAATTCACATTTGCCCCGAAGTAGACAAACTCTTTCACTGCCTCAAAATTATAGCTTTCGATTGTGATGTTTTGATGTGTGACGTTTCATACGCAGTATATATTTCGTCCTTTGACTTCACCAATATTAAGACGATATAAATTTGCTTCTTCTTCAATAGTCGTCAAGGCGGCCACTGCGACGTGTTGGAAAGGCGCGACTTTGTTGATGATTAGCCTAAGAGTCGGACTGACTTGTAGAAGATGAACTCTGAATATTAGATCTGCTTGTCAGCTGGTCTTCTCCAGGATTCACCTTAGTGTGTACTTTTGGTCTAAAGTCGGCTAGTCGGACCAGAAGGTGCACTGGTGCATGCTGTTTAATTCGGTGCAAAACGTCTTCAGACTGTCACAGAGTTCGTTGTACCATTTATCATATAATCGGCGACGTTTGGAAGCGATATGTCTCTATAGATGCTGAAAGAGGTAGGATCTCCTCTTTTGTGATTGGGGCATTTAGATCTGATATTACAATCATCGGGCACGCTTTCTTCTTCTTCATCCCAAATTCAGCAGCAGAACAGCGTCTCTTAATTGTCTATCTCTAACAGAAACTTAATTCGTGATAGGATCCAGTCTTCCAGGCATTAGCCATGTCTCATGGAGGCGTAGTTAAACCCATTGCAGCCTCCTGCAATGTCCTCTTGGTATCCTCAGTTTGTTCTGAACATCATGGAGTGCTTAGTGCTTTGTTTTTTGTGATTTCTCTGACAATCTATAACGATCATTGTGGAAGTTACGGGGACGAAGATTACTTCAACACCGGCTTGGCGATTGCACAGCTAAGGTAGGTAGTTTGAGTCTGCTCTACGTTCATTCAACGAGCACGGCCACCTGCTTAGCAACTATTGACAGATCGGCGAAGTTTCATGAATGTCTTGTAACTCCAGAACTTCTACTTGAATGAAAGTGCTTAAAAGTATGCCCACGCTGTCGGTTCATGCTTGGAGGTGTGTCTATCTCATTCGACATTATTTCCCCATAATCATAGAGGTCAGCCAAATGGTTTACTTGAGTTCTTCTCAAGCTTAGTGGATTAGATCCCACTTGGACAGCCACGAAAGCATCGAAATTCGAAATGATTTTGCCAACTGCCTTGGCTTAGCCGCCGGTTCGTCTACTCATGGAAAGTCTTCTTCGGCCAAGCTCACACTCTAGAGTATACAATGTTAACCAATGAGCATGGACATCATGGCCATCAGTACAACTGTCTGCCTATCAAGATCTTCGAAAGCGCTCTGCTTTGCATTCACAAAACCCCTCGAAAACATTCACTTCCAGACCGCAATCTTGGTCTACACTCGTCGTCGTCGTCGATACATATCAATCATCTCAGCGGAATACCGAGCACACGTCGTAAATGCCCCCTCCACTCGAACCGAGAGCTGGCCGTCAGTTTTAGCAAATTTCTGAGCAACTGTCGGCATGTTCGCACTTCAAAGGCGGCGTACATAAACTTCAGCAAAAAAAAGAGAAAAACCTACAAAATCTAATTACCGAGCGATTGTGCTGTGTCAGCCTTATTTTTCCCCACTCACACGGCATTTTTTTTTAAAACCATATACAAAACAAAACAGAAACACGCCCCGCAACACGCCAGACGGACTGTCGCCGAGCATCCCCACACAGGCACGCCCCGCCAAGCGCGCGCCTCTGTGTGTGTGTTGGAAGTGAAGGGGTTACTCATTGCCGTGCTGTCATTTTCTAAAAGTATCTCGAAACATGTAACACGCTATAGAATTACGTTGACTGAAAGCAACAAACCGCCCGTGCCTCGTGTGCTAGTGTGGCTCTGTGTTGGAGGCTTACAACATGCCCAGTGAATTCTTACCGCTGGAATTTAACGAAATTACCTCAGGCTCGTGTCGGGCCGAGTGAGCGTGTGACTGTGTGGGGCTTTATTAAAGCTGAACGCCGCGATAACTGAATAATTAAAAATTAAACAAACAATTATCCGATATTATCGGACGGGTCCTAGATAGCTGGTGCCGATAATCAATTCCGATCTATGTCTGCCGCAGGAATGCGGCAATCACTTAAACGTTCAGTCAGGTGTGTGGACGCAGGATTATCGCAATTCGTTGCGATTAAAGTTGCTCAACGCGGATCGCCTGAGCTTGAGTTTGCGATTATTGTTGTTTCAAAAGAACGCCATTCGTTTCGTTGGTCGTTTTCCTCGTTGTTAGGCGGGTCTTATGGGCGGGCAAGCAATGAACCCGCTGCTTGGGGATATTTTGGGGACGGCATGCTCTGGGAAAACCTGACAAAAGCAAAGCCAATTGAGTCACAGTCTTAATGCATGCTTATCCGTGTTTGGTCACTGACTCCGGATCGCATTTGCGTCAGAAAGTGACCCTCCGTTGGGCGATGATGGAGCACTTTCTGCCTTCTGATTCATCATTTTATGACATTTGGGTGGGAGTGACTGTGTCCAGTGGATGCAAAGGATTTTGACCCTCGCGGCATGCACGGATCTTCTCTGTCAGAAGTTAGTGAGCGGACTTGCCAGTGCAGTCGCTGCATACGACATGCATTTTTATAAATTCTATAAAACTTCGAATGTTCAACGAAAATCCTACAAGACGGCGTTTCATGATTTGGCTTGTATTTGAGATCGCAATATTTTTTGATTGGATTCATTTGCTTTCCGTCAAGTTGAAACGATCTGTTCTTTTATTCCGACTAATCTAGTCAAAAATTTTAAAGCAAAACTCGGTGCTGTCCTATCTGACCCACCCTTAACGAATTCAACAATCTCCTTAACGACACCGATTGCCTGCTATCTGAAGCAAGCTTTGAGAACAAGTTTTCCACCAGCATTCCTACCTGAACGGGTGCCGGCTAATCAGACGCTGGACGATTCTTCGTGTATATTCATACAGTATGCTCGAGAACTGACGAAGGGGTAGTTGTCCCACTGCCAAAACCTCATTATATACGTCTCGTTCAAACTCCCTGTCCACCGTAGCGTATTCTAGGCAGGAAGTCTAAAACAATTGCCATCTGCTCAGACAGACCGGCCGCACTTCTGTGCACAAGTCCCTCGGTAACATCATTTTCTGTTCAAACTCATCTCCAAATGGCGGACTGTGCCTGGACGAGATGGCTGAGCATTTCAATATACACCTCACGTGGGTGCAGGGACGTTGTCACAAGCCGGTCAGCTTGCAAGCTGTGGTACAAACTCTTCCTCAGCATTACGAGGGGATCTAGCTTCATTGCATATCGCTACAGTCCACGATCTTCTTCAGGTGTACACAATTAGAACAAACCCACCTCAACTGGCTAGAAGGCACTCCCTGCCTCAAAAAAAAGAAAAACTGACCAGCACAGGATTTTAAACTCACTGCTTCGACTAAGCAGACCTTCACTCAGGAGGCTCATCGGCGGTCATAACTGAACCGGAAGAAAGGGAAGATAAAAAGCAAAAATCACACGTTTACTGTTGTAATGCTCTGGCCAGTCCTAGGAACTCACGCATGGGAGCCTACTATTTTAACATATTGGCTGCCAAGCTAAATTTGAGGTACCAACACAAAAAATGATCTAATTTAGATTTGGTCATAATAAACTACAAAAGATATTTGCAACACATTCTGGACTTGAGGTCTTATTAAGTCCTGGTATTCAAATGATCACCACGCTTGATTCGTTAAGCTTCCCTTATTTGCTCAACAACAATCTTACTGTCGAAGTGCCAGTCAGTGGTCAGTGGTTGCCAATTTCGAAAGCCAGAGCCTCGTATGGAATCATAAGTACCTATCATATTTGATAGTCATGGCAGACTAGTTAAGGTCACTGGCTGGAATAGATATAAACTTTATCATAAGCAGCAACGGGCCTAATTTGATCTAAGTGTAACAGCCTTCTCGGCATGCAGTGACTACAATTTAGGCAAACCTATCTGAACCAACTGTCATCCATGTCATCCGTGCCAGCAACCTAATTCTGAAACTGTTACACAGAAAACGGCTAGATGGCGCAGTTTGTTGATTGCTGTTCTTGGTGATATGGTTCCTCGGTTCGAATCCGATTGAAGCCAAAATTAATACGCTTTAATTTGGTTTTTCAAATTTGGTCTAGTTACCAGAATATCTCTGATTACGGTTTCGCTGGCGGTCCACTGATCACTGACAGCATCAAAAGGGAACGACTCAGTCACGGCCAATAAAAGTTGGCATTTTGGTCTGTTTGGAATCTCGTCACGTCAACAAAAAAAAAAATAGATCCTCCCTGAAAGTACCATGGACGTATATTCCTGCTCAATGTGGCCTACACGAGACAAAACAATCGCTTCATTATGTAGATAAGAGTAGCTTTCCAGTTCGAGATGCAGATGAAGACCAGCACAAGAGGTCTTATGTACGGCAACAACCGACAGTCAGGTAACTTCAGATCAGGCTCCAGTTCACCAAGGCTAGGACTTCAACTTTTTGTTCTTCTTCTTTTGCTTCTTGTGCGCTACAGTCCGGGGTGAACCTGGGCCTCAGTCAACAATCCTCTCCAGCTGGCACAATCCTTAGCCAACTTCCTCCAATTTCGCACTTCAAGTTGGTTGAGGTCCTTCTCCACTTGAGTGCGCCATCGGCTTCGTGGTCGTCCTCTATTGCCCACTGGTTCGGAGTCGAAGACTCTTCAGCCTGGAGCAGTGTTGTTCATGCGCTCTACATGGCCTAGCAATCTTAGCCGTTGAATCCGTAGACGCCTGAGTAAACTCATGTCGCTGTACACCCCGTACAGTTAGTGGTTGAATCTTCTTCTCCAGAAACCTTCAACGCAAACAGAACTAAAGATTGAACGCAAAACTCTTCTCTCGAAGAGACCAAGTGCGTCTTCATCCGTCCTTGAGATAGTCCAGTCTTCCACGTCATAGAGCAGGACAGGGATGATCAAGGTCACGATGCAGTCCTTTACTACCTCGAAGTTGTAGCTGCCTATGGTGACGTTCTGAGTCGTCGATGTTGTGATACCTTGAACTTATACCCTTCAATATAAACATTTTGGTGCCAAAACCTTTTCCATTCAATTCTGAACAAAGTTTGCCAAAGACATCAGTGTTCTATCTCTTACCATTTAAGACTCCCTTTATAGACAAACAAACATTGATTTTTATTTGTAGAGATGGGTGGTTCGTCAGGTCCGGTTTTTTAGGGAGGTAGATAGTTAATTGGGTGCCCCGGTGGTCTTATGGCCGTAGCTCACTTATGGTTTACTACCTTGAGACCAGCTTTAATCCTAAAATCAACCAGATTCACAAATTAATCTTATGTGATTTTTCAGTTCAACGCCTTGTATGCCATTCCTCCAGTTTTGTGGGTTTTATGCCAATCCTCCAGCCTTCCTAGGAACGTTCCTTTCCTGATTTTGCAAAGAGATTCTGTTACTTCCTCAACGCTGCAGCTTCTGCATTAATCGTTATGTGGTATGTTGAGAAGCATGGCATGCGTATCTATTGAACAATGCCCAGTAAGGACTCAAATTAGCATACGTACATCCATGTGACTAGAAGCGGTCAATGAAGTTGGACTCATTCTGCTCAGCGGCGGGCAGAGAGTCACAGTACTTAGAACAAGCCTTGGATTTCTGGGTCTGCCCTGAGCTTCGCCTTTCAATTTGTTTCCTTATAGAGTTGAGTGGCGTATGTGCGGATTGTACGGAATTTCCCGAGATCCTAGCTAAGATTCATTTTGTATCAAAGCTGTCAGGCTTTTCGCTTCCTTTAATTTCAGTGTTCATCGAATGTGTCGTTTCAGAATCTCCGATGCTACTTGTGTAGACTAGCACGCGAAGAGCGATTCCTCGACTTCTGCCGAGGTGTGTTCCATTTCTATAAATACTATAAAACTTCGAATGTTCAACGAAAATCCTAAAAGACGTCGCTTTATGGTTTGGCCTGTCCTTGCGATGGGATTCATTTGCTTTCTGTCAAGTTCTTTCATTCGGACTAAACGAATCGAAAATTTGAAAGGAAAACTTGGTGCTATCCTTAACGAATTCCACCATCTTCCCAAGAACACCGATCGCCTACTATCTTAAGCAAGCTTTGAGAAAATATTTTCCACCAGCATTACTCCTAGATGGACTGTGCGACCGTCAGACACTGCTTAAAAGAGGCCTCTTCCACCGAATGTGCAGGGAAATGTCGTTGCAATCGGAGAGGCTTTTTTGTTTTTTGTCTGAGCCACTTTAACTGGAATACCTTAATAAAATAAGAGTGATGGATAAAGAAGGGCAATCGAATAAACTGTCGAAGTGCATCATTAACTCTTATTTTTGCTTAAAACGTGGATAACTTGGCGCGATATGTTAATGGACAGTCCATCGCGTCCACGTCAATTCTCTTCAAGCACTGTACCATAAATTCCTGCTGACTGTTCATTAATTTTAGCAGGACTCGTTGGTCATGGTTCCTTGTCCATTATCTTCGTTGCTTAATTATGTTGTCTTGATGCAATTATATTCATCATATACTGCAATTAATAACCAAGTTAGGTCGGCTATTACAGAGCTAACAACTGAACTCATGACCAAAAGAAGGCCAGTTTAAGGCATCGCTTGACCGCTCTTTAAGATCTATTCCATATAATCCGTGGTGGTTGTCTCGTCTGAAGAGCCTTTGGGTGCAGATTAAATCAGTCTGGTCTGCCTTTAGAGGTACTTGACCTTTTTCAGTAGTCCACCCAGAAAAATCTCTTTAAACTCTCTCTGCTCCACCCTGCACCAAATCCTTAACCATCGCAACCAACCTCGCTTTAAAAAAAAGCGAGCCAACTACACAACTACACTTCCTGCAGTGCACTGCTCCTATTCGCATAGTTAATGCCTTCAATTTGGTAACAAGGCTAAATTGAAGTCAACCACGGTGCAGCCAGAGGACTCGTGTAATTTCATTCACAAACTCAGCAAGAGACGCAAATAGAAAAGACCCACCGTGACTACATCGCGTTCGTTCCACTTCGTGCGACTGGGACTGTCCCTTTTTTTTCCGGAAAATCGATTTACATATTCACTTTCGTAAGTAGGAAACGGATTCAAAGGAGGATGTAACAGGAAGAAAACTCATTTCCTTCGTGCGCACCAACACGAGAGTGCAACGAATGCGCAGCGCCTTCGTGTGAGTAGGTCACTTGTCTGCAGGACTAGAATTAATTCATTTCTGGTTTTGTCTACACGGGATTCTCTGGACGTGTGTGTGAGAGGGAGGATGTCCTGCATTGCTGAGGGGGTTATTTGCATTTTACTTGCATTGGGGAGCGCAATTTAATGTGTCACTGATGCGCGATGTTGTGTGTGGGTGGTACTACTTTGTTGTGAGCGCTTACAACGCTTGTTTATGCAGTGCTAGGACATGAATGCTTTTGTCAATCATGTCGGAGTCTTCCAATCTGGGTAAATCCAGTGATTGTCCGAAATGGAGGGAAGAGCTGACATTAATTGTGTTGTTTGGTGAACACTATTACTTAATGTTCAGTGCTAGTGCAGCTGACTTGTGCTGGTTGTAAAGTCTTTCCCGTTTTTGCAGACGGCAGTGAACTTAAGGAACGTTGGTAGATTGGTTACACCGATTTTTTTTCACTTGAAGGTAACGCTTAGGCTACATTTACACACTCTAAAATTGAACGCTTTGCTTCTCGTAGACAAGGTAGGTGAAACGTAATAGGGGTTGACACCAAAAAACCTGGGATTCTGAGAAGTTTCTTTTGTCACCCTTCGTTTATTTTTCTATCGCTTCATTCTTGTTGTCGCAGTGATGGGTACTGGATGAATAAAACTGGTACACGAATACATTATCGGAAGCGTACCACAGATGTTTGCTGAGGTCGAGGTTCTACTGTTTATTTTGTCTCCGCGCAGAACCACTCCGGCATGACGAAAAATCGCAATCGTTTGCACGTCCGATTTAGCGTGTGTAACAGTACTCTTATAAGCTACCTTGTACCAGCGTTTCCTTGGTAGCTGCTGATGATGACCTGTGACAGAGTTTGGGGTGGATCTCTTCGACGACACAGACGCATACACGACATTATATAGTGCTGGTATGTTGTAGGACCTGATGGTAACCCTGCGGAGCTTTTACAAGTCGGACCAACAATATCGGCTGAGGTATTGGACCACTTGTGGAGAGAGCTTGGGAGGCTGAACCTTTTTTTTTTTCCCGAATAGTGGAAGAAAGAAATAATCGTCAAGCTTCCTAAAAAACGAAACCTAATAGAGTCCAAAAAGTTGACAGGTTGTAGGTTGCGAAAATAGAACTTAGCTTAGGTTATTGGACTGTCATCGAAATTGCCAGTACACTTAGACCATTGTTATCAATAGCAACGGCAAATGGTGACTGGACCAGATCTGAACACCAAATAAAAATATATTAACTTTTTTCACCGGGATTCGACGGGGCACCCTTATAACCAAGAGTAGGCACTCAACCAACTGTGTCATCCAGCCGCCTGAAAATAGTACTTACTTAAGTGTGGAGGATCCGAGCTTGAAGACTTACTTCCTTCCATCGGTGACGGTCCTGGGCACGCTGTTTCCAGTTATCAAGACCAAGCTGTCTTACATTCGCGATGACTTGGGTCTCTATACCGGAGATTCGATCTTGCTCTCTTTCTCAAACCAGGAGACACCGATTCGAAGACCCTCTAAGCTGGCGCGTTGTTGTCCATGCGCTACGCGTGGCAGAGCCATTTTAGTCGACGGATTTTTGTCTAAATTCACATCTTGGTACAGCTCGCAGAGTTCGCGATTGTGTCTTCTCCTCCATTCGGCTTCCTCGCAGAAGGACCTAATATTCGATGTAGAATTTTTCTTTCTAAAGCGTTAAGAATCAGCTATGAAGTTTTACTTAGCGTCCAGCTTTCGGCTCCATAAAGCAGGACTGGTAGAATAAGAATTTTTTAGAGCATGATTTTGGTCCTAGTCGGGAGTTTTGGGCCCATTTGTTTTGACTAACCGATGTAGCATCGGTTGCCAAGGGCGATTCTACGTCGGATCTCCACTATGGAGTTCACTTTTTAGACAAACTCATTTAGTACCTCTACATTATAGCTGTCGATGTAGCAATGTTTTGACCCAGGGTATGTGTGACGGATCGGTTTTAGCTTAAGAGCAAATACTTCCCTTTCCCTCATTAACCATAAGACCAGCTCGTATCGCTACTTCTTCATGCTTCCTCTTAGGCAAGTTTAGAACGCGCGACGATATCTATGTCATCTACATATCCCAACAGTTGGACTAACTTTGATTGCTTGAAGATAATGCCTTCCGTGTTGACTGTTGCTCGCCGCCCAATCCTCTCTAATTGTGAAAGAAAACACCCGGTGCAGGTTTCAAACGGCTCGGAAATCATTGTGCCGAATTGCGCAGTGCACCGCATACATACATATGTGTTAGCTTAGTGCGACACAATCGGTTCAATTTTACCGGAATCCCGAATACCACCGTCGCTTAGAAAGGTTCCTTGCGATGAATACTGGGGCTTTGAAATCGTTAAAAAGGTGGTGGTATCAAATTAAAACTCGCTGGTCTTCTTCAGGTTTTGCTTTAGTCTATAGTCGATTTGCTGGGTCGGAAGCCAAACTGGTTAGACGATCACACAGTACGACATTGAGTAGGAATATACCTCTGTAGTAGTTGCCAGATGTAGGATCGCCTTTCTTGCAGTCGTCGGGCACTCTTTCGTCCTCCAAAATTCAGCAGATGATCTGGTGTATGCTTCCTGTCAGAACATTGCCACCAGCTTTGAATAGCTATGATGGTAAGCCCAACCTTTTACTGGCTGTGCCGGTTTCTCCAAAGCTAGGTGAGAGGACTGCTCCATCGACTGGAGTTGGGATTTCCTGATTCCCATCACTCTCTCTTGGACAAGCCCGCTAATTAGCTCTTGGAAGCGCTGCTTAAATACATCCACCATTCCCTGCGGGTTCGTAACTACCCTCATTATTTCGAAGAGCCTGAGGGCCTTTCCTAAAAACTGCGGCTTTTGGTTTTTTTTTTTAAAAAGGCCCGTATTAGTTTGTCCCTAGGCTCTTCGATGTCCTTGAGCTGGACGGTTGCGAGTGCCGGCGAAGATAGTCCTAGGAGGAATAAAAGAACATCTGGAATAGCAAACAGGTTTCCGCAGTGGACCATATCAATCATCAAGCAATGCTCAGACTACTTACCACCACTTCACCTTTTAAGTTATTCCTCGATTTCGACAGCGTCAACAGAGCGTTTATTTGGCTTGCCATGCGCAGGAGAAGCATCCTGGATAAGCTTAAATCTATCATCAAAGCGACTAACGACGGGTCGAAGTGTCGTGTACTGCACAAAGGTAAATGGTCAGAAGAATTTGAAATCCAAAGTGGAGTCAGACAAGGTTGCATACTATCCCACATGTTGTTTTGATTGGTGATTAGTGATGTGCTTAAGTCTGCTCCGTTATCGAGCATACAAGGAATTCAATGGACACTAACATCACACTTAATCTTGACTACGCATACGACGTTTGCCTACTCTGGGATTATGGACATCCACCACATGGCAACAAATGTGAAGAGACAGGCTAACATCGAATGGCTGAATATGAACTCTTCAAAAACAAAGCTACTCAGGCGCGCATAAAACTCCCTCGTTCAAATAGGCATTGGTGGACAAACGGTTGAGGGAGTAGAGAGTTTGCAAGACCTTGCAACCGAAGCAGATGTCGTTAACTGAATATATAAACCTAAGTCTGCATTCGGTGTGCCGAAGCTTACACACCAAGTTAAGACTGTTTCGCACCAATGTTGAGTCCGTGCTGTTATTTGGGAAGAGCACTTGGAAAGTAGCCGCCATTATCACAAGAAGCCTGCAGACCTTTGTAAACCGGTGTCTACGAAGGATTTTCTGGCCGAACCGAATTTTCAACGAACAACATGAGGAAACGGGTTAGGAACCTGTAGGCATCAGTATTCAACGTGGCAAGAGGCAGTGGATTGTTCCTATTCTTCGAAAAAGTTCCATACCCTCTAACCCAAGACGGTAGAATAGCTGGTCGTCCGAGAAGTACATGGCGCACAACAGTAAAGGACGAGTCCCGACAGTTGGGGAAGAATCGAAGAGACCTGAGGTTCACTGCGAGAAACCGCACACGATGGCGCGTAGGCGTAGTTGATGCTCTAGGACCCACAAGGGGATACGGGAGCTAAACGAGAGAATCAAGTGTAACCTTCGATCTTTATTTTTAAACTGTTTACTTTAATTTCACCAGAAGAAAAATGACTCGTTGCATGATTTCATCCGCCTTTCTGTGGGCGATTCTAGGCAACTTCGCAGGTGTCATTTTTTACTGAAAATTCAAGTTGAATCGGCACAATAAATCATCTGCTCTGACTGTCTTCTCAAAATAGCAAGTATCTACCACATTTCGGGCGAAAGAAAAAACACATTCTCGCCTCTTTAGTGACTCCCCCCAGAGATTGCATCATCCTCTCCTTTGTGCTTCACAGCAGCGGACCAAGCCAAGTATTGTGTTTGAAATATCCCCAAAATAGAGCAAAGCAAGTCCCTCCACCTCCAGCACACCATGACTGGCCACCACTGACAAGATCAATCACCACCAGTTTGATGAGGTTGATGTCCGCCACAAGTGTTCTTCTCTCGTTCGAATAAATAAAACTCTCCGATCCCCGAGTGTATGCACTTGACGAATTTTCATAATTTGTTAGATAATTACACGCAAAATCACTCCATTAAGCCGGGGCCGACAGCCCGGACAGACAGCTGCTCGTTATATCCACAGACATTCAAAAGATGATTTAGTCTTCTTCTCTTTTATGTATTTCTTTTTTACTTTCCTACTTGACACATTAATTGACACAAATAAACGCGAAATCACATTCAAATGATACGGTTTATTTTTGGCAAACGTTTTGTGTTATTAGTAAGCGATGGGGAATAAGTCACAGAACGCGCTCGCTGAAGGTTGCTTGTTTTTAAATATCACCGATTGACCTTTGAATCGGATGAGTTGAGGTATTTTTGTTTGTCTTGTCTTGTCGGCTAGAGGGTGTTGCGGAAAAAATGTTTTTATTTTTATAATTCTAATTACATACTGTGCTTATTGACTGCAGACACGCGTCAAACATCCTGGATGTGCGAACATTCAGGGGGGCAAACGTCGACTCTGACCACTTTCTTGTTGCAGCAAGATTCAGAGCTCGACTGTCCAATGTCAGAAAGCTGCACCAGCCGACAAAGAGAACATTGGACGCCTAAGCACACCGGAGATTGCCAGAGCCTACGAAGAGCAATTAAGTGAGAGACTCTCCGGTATGCCTACGTCAAGTGCCAACGAGATGTGGTTGCATTGCCGCTCGGCCATCAAAGAGGTAGCGGATACTACATTAGGCTACCTACCACCCCCGACAAGAAACCCGTGGTATGATAGCGAGTGTGAGCAGAAAAAACGTGCAACCGACGAGGCATACCAAAAAGCGCTGCAACGGAAAACAACAGCAGCAATTTCGAGGTAGTAAAGGAGTTTGTCTACCTCGGGGCAAATGTAAACTCCACGAGTGACATCCTAGTGGAGATCCGACGTAGAATCGCC